>JAODPA010094221.1:0-22813 GCA_025585075.1 Nepenthes mirabilis | reverse complement strand
ATATTATAATTGATAAAAAAATAAAGACTTGCACGATAATTAATAAAATTAAATATTGTGTTTAAAATTTACAGAGCAACGATTCTTTAGGACGTCACCGCCGTTGCTTATTTTGCCGTTTCTCTCCCACTTTCCCCCTCTCTCTCCTTGTCTGCATTGTCCTTTCTCGGCCTGAACAGAGACGCCCAGAAGAGGGGGGAGCCAAAGCAAGAAGAGCAACATTGTCGAGAGATAGAGAGAGAAAGGGAGAGAGCTGCATAATCAAACCCGAATACTTTCTTATTTTTATGGAAGGCTACAACTCTCACTCTCACTCGCACTCCCACTCCAACTATAGAACCAAAACCTCCAAGAAGCCTTGTAATGGCAATGGCTTCGCTGCTTACGACGACGTCTTCAGTGGTCGTCAGAATCTCGGATTTACATCCTATGCTCCTCGCGCCGAGGACTACACCGAGATATTTGGCAGTTTCTGGTCCTCTAGACCTTTCTCGATTCCGATTCTTCATCTCCCGGCCGTGGGCGACGCCGTCGCGTCGTTCGATGCCCATACTTCTAAGTTTGACTACTCCGAAGTTTTTGGCGGTTTTGATGCTGAAGATTTTGCTATTCCGTACGATGAGTTGTTCAAGGAGTCGGACGTCGTTGATGATTTCTCTGAAGAAGCTTGGTATGATGACGATGGTTTATTTTTATTTGTACTTCTTCTAGTTTTTTTTTTTTGGCACGTTCTCCTCTATTTTTTTTTCCGGTTATTTTCTGACTACATTTTAATTATAAGCAGTTGCTTAGGATTTTAGCTGTAGTTCCAACATTTTCCTCTTTTGGCTGTTTTATACGTAGATTTTTGTGAACATTACTGTTCATCGGACCTTGCCCATCATTAGTTAGCATTCTATTAATTCTGAGGTTTGATTTTGGTTACGGAAGTGTACTATCAAGAATGTCCAAGAGTGCGCCGAAAATTATCGATATTTCTCTTCTGTTGGCTTTCCTTTGAGTCCTTGTGGTGTGTTGTTGAGTTTAGCTTTACTTATTTTATTAGGCTACATGCCACCTGGGCTCCCTTTCGTAAGCGGAAGTGAATAAAAAAAGACTTAGATAAGATCGTGACTGAGATAAATGCGTGTCAGAGTTGTGTGATCCAAGCCCCCGTCCCAAATGGAAAAAGCAATTGGGTTGAAGTTTCTGGTCGTTGGAAATATGTGTCGTCGTTTTTCATTTTTATTGTGATACGTGCCTTCGAGCCCCCGAAGGCAAGTGAGCAGGAGCCAGCTATCTACAGATGGATTGAGGCCATCTGAAATCAGCTTTCCTCGTCCCTTTCCAGCACAATCGCCAGTTAACAAGAAAAAGGAAAGAGAGATAGCACACACAGAGAGAAGGAGAGGGTGAGAACGAGAGAGAGAGTGTCAGAGGGATAGAGGATCTGAAAAGCAGAAGAGGGTTCCAGAAGGGAATAATATCCTACATTGCTGTAGCAGCTAGTTACATTATATACTAACAAGTCAACCAAATTCAGTTAGAAACTAACGATGCCAACAATTCCACCGAGCCAACAATAACAGAAGGGACAGCAGCATAACCAAATTCAGTATAATAACAGAAGGTAATATAACAGCCAGTATAAAATAAGAATAATATAGTGTAATAAAATTGTAACATAACTAAATATAATCCTGGCATTTGTGGGGTAGATGAGTTTGTCGAGCACTTCGTCTGGTAATTTGAGGGACCCGAAACATTTCCCCATCCGTATCAATTAGGCCCGTAACATTACCCTCTCCATCGAAACGAACTTTGTCCTCAAGATTAAATGAGGGAAAATCCTAAAGAATTTCAGCCATAGACTCCGACGTGGCATCTTCGGGTGCCTGGAACTGCCACTGCACCAATACTTGAGGGATAATGCATGCCTTGACAAGGAGCTTCTGGAAACCCAGCAGGGTCTGGGGAACAAGGAGGGGCTGGGATTCCTAGGCCTCGGCAGGCAGGTCTGAATATGGAGAAGAGGGATCACTGTGGCACTGTTTTAACGAGGAAACATAGAACACATTATGAATTTTGGAGTGCTTTGGCAATTTCAATCGATAGGCTACCGAGCCAATGCATTCTAGGATTCGGAAGGTCTCATAATATCGTTTGACTAGCTTGTTGGATTGGCAATGCGCCACAGAAGCTTGCCGATACGGTTGTAGTTTGACATATACCAAATCACCCACTTGAAACTCCTTATTGGTTCGGTGAGCATCGGACTGGTTCTTCATGCGAAGTTGTGCTTGCTGGAGATGAGCTTTAAGGTTTTGGAGAAGTCCTGCACGGTCGGTTAATAGCTCGTCTACTGCTGCCACAAGTGACGAGCCCCGGACAAAGTTTAGTAATGACGGAGGGGGTCTGCCATACACTGCCTCGAAGGGACTCATTTTGATTGAGGAATGCCATGTTGTATTGTAGCTCCATTCAGCCTATGGTAAATATTGAACCTAGTAGGGGGTCATCCAGCAGCAAAACAACGTAAATAATCTTTAAGACAGCGATTAATAATTTCCGTTTGCCCATCCGATAACGGATGATATGAACTGCTAGTGGATAATTTTGTACCCTGAGATTTGAACAACTCCTTCCAAAATTGATTCATAAAGATAGGGTCTCGTTTCATGATGACTTCAACTGGAAGACCATGTAACTGGCATACGTCTTTGATAAAGATTTCGGCAACAGTAGCAGCTGTGAAGTGAGTGTTCAATGGTGAAAAGTGAGCATACTTCGACAATCGATCGACCGCCACCAGGATGACGGTCTTGGCATTCGAAGGAGGTAGGTGCATAATGAAATCCATGGAGAGGAATTCCCAAATCTGTCTTGGAATCGGGAGTGGTTGGAGCAAGCCTTGGGGTGGGGTGTTGAGGGATTTATTCTGCTGACAAGTTGTACAAGCCGAGACATAGTCACGGATCTCCTTCCTCATGTGAGGCTGGTAGAAAGTAGCAGCTATTCGCGCATGAGTGCGTTGAACTCCCACATGCCCCCCTACTGGTGAATTGTGGAATGCTTGTAGTATCAAATCTTGTAGCGCTGATTCGGGGGGAACCAAAATTTGGTTCTTATAGAATATTAATCCATCCCCGCAAGAGAAATTTGCATGTTCACCTAGTCGGTTTAGAATAGACTGGGCAAGTTCGGTAGATAGGGAATGCTGCGTATAGAATTTGCGTAGTGCTGACAGTAATGCCATGACCGCCTGAGATATAGCTTGTACGGCATGACAAGAGGCTTCCAAAACTCGAGACAAAGCGTCGGCAGGACCATTTTCATTTCCTGCCTGATACACAATATTAAAGTCATATACCATTAATTTCGTAATCCAGTGCTGCTGGTCCGGGGTGTGAATAGTTTGATTTAATAATGCCTTGAGGGGTTGGTGGTTAGTTTGAATAGTAAATTTAATAAAGCAGTTGGGGCCCCAACTTCCTTCAAAAGGTGCACCATGAGAGAGGAGAATTCCCCAACTTATAAAGCAGCTATTGTGGAGCTGCCTCCCTGACATGGGACTTGCAATATTTTTCCTCCTTCGACAGCTGTAGACCTCGGTGGCGGCACTCAGCGGCACTTAACTCAGCGGCTTTTACTCTGCGACGCTTCACTTCATCCTGGCACACTGGCAGCAGGTCAGTCCCCCCATAGGTAGCCCTTTCCGAGTCGGGATTGGTCTCAATGAAAGCATTATTGTTGGTAGCACAAGCAGTTGGGGCCTGAGCCTCCCCCAAAAAGTACATCATGTGGGAAAAGAATTCCCCAAACTTATAAAGCAGCCATTGTGGAGTTGCCTCCCTGATGTGGGACTCGCAACATATTGTCGCTTGAATTCTTTCTAGTGATTTTTTTTTTTTTCGGGGTGCCTCCTGGAGACGGGAAATGGAATTCTTGTTAATTAGGCATTTGTCTACAAGTTAGGGATGCATGCGCTGGTCCATGTTGAGCAACACAGGAAGGAGGAGGTTTTTTTCAACAAGTTAAGTTAGTGAGACCAACTGATACTTGAAAGGAAATTTCAAAAGGACACCTTTTATAGTCCATGAGCAGCGAAAAAATTGACAAAATGATGTAGAAAGACGTATGCAGAAATAAGGTGCTCTAAGCAAGGGCTTTGCCCTGATGGTTGGAGGTGGGCAAAATAAGAAGGGACAAATGTGTACCCAAAAAAGCTGACGGCATTAAGGAACCTTATTTGAGTGAGCAACGCAGCTTCTAGGAAATCCACCAGTAATAATAGTTGTCCATTCCATATTATAAAAAAAAATAAAGTTATTGTTACTAAGTGACAAGTCCATATAGGCTACCGTTCCAATAGAAACGGCTTAGTTTGGCTTTACTGGGGGTTGCTAATGATGGTTTTCCAAACCATTGTAATGATGAATTCTTGGAAGTTTCTATATTCATCATTATATATTATCTAAAATACTCTTGATCTTTTTCAAAAATCTGGCAGTTCCTTCATTGGAGGTAGTTTTGGAAGACATCTCAGAAGATGCACTCCAGTGTTGAATTTTTTTTTCCCTTTCTATTTTTCCTTTGGTGGTAAGTTGAATGCTAGATCTTGAATTGTGAGCTGTGATAGTGTGTAATCAAAGTGCCAGGTAACATGGGTGAGCAAGAATTAGGAAAAGGAGAGAGAGATGGAAAAGAGGAGGGAGAGAGTTAAATGGCTTCTCTGACGTCCATATTTTAATTCGTTCAGTGATGCATACAACATGCTGATATTGACTATTAATGACTGGGAAATTGTTGTTTTCTCTTGGAGAAAAGTCTTACTTTCAGATCTTCATTTTGCTCATAGAATTGTATAAGAAGACCTCTAATTATAATATTAATTGAATAAAGATAGATCACCCTATTTAAAACCTACTAAAGTTTGTATGGTCCCAAGTGCTTGAAAACCCTTTGACACACCACCAACCACTGTTGTGGCATATTTGACACCTTAACATCTCGCGCATGACATTTTATTTGTATTCAGATTGCACATGTAATCTGTCCTGGTATTTTGACCTGTTGGTGAGGATGATATAGGTAAGAGCCATCGAGACCATAATTATTTTGAAGTCCAATTAAAACATTCCGAGCACAACTGTCGCGTTGCTAATTGCCATGAGCAGTAAGTGAACTGCACTTTGGTATTCTGAATCAAATTCTAATGAACCCAAGAAATAAAATGCTTAAGGGAATTTGGAAAATGTAGTACAGTCTCTACTCTTTAGAAGTATGTTGTGTTTTATATCACTCATCTGTTGTACTTTTGGAAAACTAGATTGGATGAAGCTATTTTTGTGGTCCATTTGTTAGGAGCTGTCGGGCGAATACGTTGATGTTTAGTGCAGTTAATATGTTCATGACCAGCAAAAGAAGAAAGTCTAGGTTCAAAGTATTCCATGCAAGTTTCTAACAAAAAAATTCAAGTAGATTACCACTGCGGTGCATGAGTGTTTGGATCTGTCCAATTTCTATTTCTTTGGAAAAAATTCTATTTCTTTGGGATATGATCCTAAATGAGACTGTTTTCTTTTGTTCTCTTTGAACAGGACTCCAGCTGGAACTGAATCTCTTTCTGAAGAATCAAATCCATCAGCTTTTTCAGAAAATACTCATTGCTTCCAAACTCAAGCCATTTCTCAGTCATTTGGCAGCAAGCAGTATGATGTTTTCTATCACAAGGTTGATCTAGGAGCTACAGAAGTCAAGCCTAATGTGATCCATCTTGCGACACTTGATGCTCTTCCTGGTTATGCTTATGAAGTTGATGAAGCAACTTCTTTGCAGAAGACAGAGGATCAAAGATTTTGCTTACAACTGGCTGATGACATGATTGTCAGTAAGGACTTTTCTGGGAATAGACCAGAAAAAAATTGTATGAGGAAAACCTTGTCGCGTACTTGTGGTGGTGATACTGGAATACAGTCATTTGGTAGTGATCACAAACCTGGAAGAGCTCACAGCATTGGTCGTTCTGTTCTGAATCCAATGTTTGTATCTGTATCTGACATCAGTCTTAGAACACTTCCGTCTCATTTGCCGCCACCATCAAGGCCATCACCTGTACTAGCAGACAAAAAGGGAGATTCTGGTAAATTGGCTTCAGATTGTAGAGTTCCTAAAAGTTCTTCTGATATAGCTATCGATGGTAGTTCACCACCTTTCTTTGATGTGGAGGTTGGTTTTAGTTCATCTGCTGCAGCTTCTGATGCTGCCATGAAAGAAGCAATGGAGAATACTCTAGTAAAACTAAAAAATGCTGAAGAGCTGCTGGTGAGAAAGAAGGATGATTTTCGGAGCTGCAAGAAGCCAGGTTTGCAGAATGATGCAAATGGTGAGGAAAAGGTGAGAATGATAATACTCGGTGATTTTAGATTGAAAGATAACAGACAGCAGGCAACACATGGAGGAGAACGTAGTGGAAGGAAAAGTTCTGGCAAAAGAAGAGAAGGTGCTCGAAATGCCTTATCAGTGTTACCAGGTCCTTTTGACCAGTCTTCCAATTTAGCTAAGAAACCATCTCAGAGAAAGCAAAAGAAGAAATACACTTTCTTAGCGGATCGTGTTTTAACTGAAGGAACTGGTGAATGGAAGGAAGCAATGCAGTATTATGAATTTATAAC
Organism: Nepenthes mirabilis; assembly: GCA_025585075.1. NCBI lineage: Eukaryota > Viridiplantae > Streptophyta > Magnoliopsida > Caryophyllales > Nepenthaceae > Nepenthes > Nepenthes mirabilis. Next base: position 16,160 of record JAODPA010094221.1, on the reverse strand, counting down.
CACTGACGATTCAAGAACAGCAACCCAGGCAAACAATGTGGAGAGTCTGGTGCTAGAGAAAAATGCGTATCAACCTTGCAATAATAATGGAAATGCAGCAGCTCTAGAGCTGCAGGAGGATGACATTGAAAGAACTAAAGTTTCTAGAAAGATTCCCAAACAGGGGGAAAGTACAAATTCTTCAAATTCAGTGATAGGTGTGTGTGAAACATACAAAAGTAGAAGAAGACTGAAAGCAACAAATTCAGCATCGAGGCAAGAATACTATGAGAAAATGGTCAAGGTTGCTCAAGAGGTTCATGAGAGAGTTAACTCAGACCATGCAGAAACTGACAGGGCTTCTGAAATAAATGAAAATGAGAGGAAGCTTATGATGCAGAATGAGGTGGAGAAGAATGAGAGAAGACTAGACCAAGCTCCCCAACTTGTGGTTAGTGATGAAAACTGGAAACATTCTCTTGGTCCGGAAGAAAATGACAGAAAATTAAGAGAGGCTCATGAGAAAGAAGAGAAAAAGAGGAAAGAAAAAGATGCTTTTGAAAGGGAAGATAATGAAAGGAGATCAAATGAAGCTTGTGAAAGGGAACAGAATGCGACGAGAGTAAACAAGGCTCATACTAGTGGGGTGAATGAAAGCCAGAGGGAAGCCTGCAAAAGGGAAGAAAATGAGAGGAGAGGAAAAGAAGCTGGCTTGAGACAAGAAAATGATCAGGGAGTCAAAGAGGCTTATGAGTGTGAAGAAGATGAGAGAAAAGGAAGAATTTCTCCAAAAGTTGGCAAAGAGATATCTGAAAAGACATTTGAGTTGGAGGAGAACGAGAAGGGATTGAAAGAAGCTACTGAGGGTGGTGGAAAGAAGATAGAAGAAGTTTGTGCAAGAGAACGATATGCCATAAAGGAGGCATTGACAAGAGCTCAAAATGAGAAGAATCACGAAGAGACAATTGGTTTTGACGACTCTGGTAGCATTCTCAATGAGGATGCAGAACTGGAGGAATGTAAGAAACATGAAGTTCCTGAAGAAGAGAAAGATACGAGGCTGCATGATGCTCTTAAGCCAGTGACAAATAATAAAAATTTGGAAGAGGTTCATACAGGATTCAAAGATAAGGAAAATTTTGGGAAGAATTTTGAGCAGGGAGAAGTCAATAAAGGCTTAATGAAGCCATGTGAACTGGAAGAAGCTGAGAAGGCACGTGAATATATTGGTGAAGAGGAACAGAGATGGGCTTACAAAGGCAACATGCGAATCCCGTTGGTGGATATGGATGAAAAACCAGATAACTGTCCGGGAGTGGGGCTGCATTTGGCAGCAGAGTTTCTCAAGTCCTTTAACGGAGCGTGCTGTCTGGATGAGAAGAATGTTAAGCATAAGCTGACTGAGGTGGCATGTCAACTTGAAAATCCTCATAAAAAAGCACATGCATTTAAAGAGCAGCTTGCAAATGAGGAGAATGGTGAGATCATGACTGTATCTTTAGATGGTAAGGAGGAGTTGAATGCTGTTAAAAGGGATTATGTGCTGATTGATGAAAGAACAACAGAACCTATTGCGGGTCATGGTGATGCTAAAAATGAACAGGATGAAGATAGAGTAAGAGTGGCCCCAGAATCGGTTCATATAGATGAAAAGAACATAAAATCAGATGAAGTTTGTATTGCAAGTGGAGAGATATTAGTAGAGGAGAACAAGAAAATCTCCGATGCCCGTTTTGTGGCGGAATTTAATTACGAGCAAGGAGGAAGAACTAAGAACACCGGGGAGGCTCAGGTCTTATTTGATCAGGAAAAGAACAAGGTCATATCTATGCCAAACCTAGGAGAAAATGGGTTCACTGAACATGTAAGACAAACAGAAGCTACCCAGCCTATGATGTTAGAGAGGAAAGAAAGCTTTCAGGAAAGATTTCAGCTGCCTAAAATCATACAAATCATTGAAAGAACAGGGAAGATCATGAGTGAGAATTTCACTTCAGAAGAAGAGAAAGCAGATAGGTTAAAAAAAGAAAAAGAACTGGAGAATGAGCGTCTTAGAAAACTCGAAGAAGACAGGGAGAGGGAGAGGGAAAGAGAAAAAGATAGGATGGCTGTTGACATAGCAACCCATGAAGTTCATGAACGGGCATGTTCTGGAGCTCGTGAGAGGGCAGAAAGGGCTGTTGTGGAGAGAGCAACAGCTGAAGTGCGTCAAAGAGGAATGGCTGAGGCCCGGAAAAGATTAGAAAGCGCATGTGCCGAGGCTAGGGAGAAGTCAACGGCTGATAAAGTGTCTGCAGAGGCTAGGTTAAGGGCAGAGCGTGCTGCAGTAGAGCGGGCCACTTTGGAAGCTCGTGAGCGTGCCATTGAGAAAGCAATGGCTGAGAGAGCTACCTCTGTGGCACGAGAACAAGTAGAAAGATCTGTTTCTGATAAATTTTCTTCATCTTCCAGGGATATGGGAATGAGACAGAGCTCTTCATTCTGTGTGAGTACATTTCTTGCCTTCTCCCACAGGAAATGCAAGTCCAATAACTGTGTGTTTACAAGCTTGTAGGATTTGCAGAATACCGACAAATTTGAAGGTGCAGGAGGTGAATCAGCTAAGAGATGTAAAGCCAGATTAGAGAGGCATTGCCGAACTGCTGAACGCATGGTATGTCCTTTGCATCCACTGTTGTAATCTGGGGCTATGTTTTGTGGCCTCTAACAAGTGGTCTCTAATTTCTGGATGCTGTTTCAGTCAATGGCCCTTGCAGAGAAAAACAGGCGGGATCTTCTTGCTCAAAGGGAGCAGGAAGAGAGAAATGTAAGCAATTTATTTGCCCTTTTGAAATTTGCGTTAGCAGGCTGTGTAACTTTCAATTGAGGGTAATCCCTGGCGTAATGGTAAGAATGTTCCGTTGTGACTTGAGACTAGAATAAAACTGCACATATCTAATTCTCGACAAACCCCATTATGTGAAAACCTTCTGCATTGGACCCCCCTTATGAGGCAAGCTTTCAATTCTTTTGATTATCCGCAATCTTTCTTCTTTCAGAGATTAGCGGAAACTCTGGATGCTGATATCAAGAGGTGGTCAACTAGCAAGGAAGGCAATTTGCGAGCGTTGCTATCAACATTGCAATATGTTAGTATATCTATCCTGATTCCAGAATCTGTTTGGCATAAGTTGTCACTCTGCTCATTCAAGTAGCTGGGTTTCTTAGCACGTGGTTGGGCTTAGTTGCTAAAAAATGTTAACCCTACCCATGGTGCACCTCATCACTAGATGGTTCTTTAATGTTAACCCTACTCATGTGGCACTTCATCACTGGCTGGTTCTTTCTGATGTGAAGGCTATACGTAGGTCTAAGCCTGGATATGGGGTTTGTGGAATTAGTAGTGATCTCTTACTGGTCAGCCAAAATAATGGAATCAGATGAAAAAAAAATGAAGGAAAAAAGGAATTAAGATGTGATTGAATTAATTATTTTATTAGTATTGATCATCTGGACACTGCACTTTGACTGGTGGTTTCTGCTATCCTTGTTTTAGAATTGGGTGACTAACTTGAGCTTTAAAGAGTGAATTGTTTTTGTTTTTTGATAAATAACAAATGCAAAGCAAAAGGGGAGCAGCCTGCAGATAAAAAAGGTTTGAACTGCCTAAGGGGGAGCAGCCTGCAGATAAAAAGGTTTGAACTGCCTAAGAAACAAAAAGAAACTTTAGACATTGTACATGAATAGACCTCACAGGAGGAAGCACCAATAATTGTCCCCCAAAATTTCCCTTAACCGGCCAAAGTAAAATGAAAAGAAAAGACAAGGATTGACCATTGCTGAGGCTTGAGCTCTATATTACAAATATGCAGTAAAATTGACATTAAATCGTGAACCTCACCTTATCCCCGTAAGTTTTTCTATTCCTCATGTTCCAAACAAACTACCAGAGCGTCAGGTATTTGACATCCACACTTCAGCATAATCTTCCAATCATATTGGACCTGCTTACAAGACTATATGCTCATCCATTTCATAACCATCTATAAGAAGACCATTGTACCTGAGTAACAATGTAGCTGCTCTTTCCCTGTTTGCATAAACAGAAATAATTTGGAAAACAAACCTGTTATGTTTACACAATGTACCTTGCAATCTATCCTGTTGATCCTTGATACTTTTCTCCACATTGTGTTGCATGTAAAATAAGTTAAGCTATTGTGTTCTCTTTTTATCTTCACTAATTTGGTAATCAGCTGCCAGTATCTTCCTTGTCTGTTTGGATTGTGCATTTGGTGAACTTAACGATTTGTCAATTTATCCCGAGCCCACTAAGGGTGGAGATTCCTCGTTACCAAAATGAAGAAAAAAAATATTTTTGTCATCATTTGAAGTATTGTAAAGCCAGCTTTCACTTTTAAAATGTGTTTCTTCTGGATAATAATTTAAAAGATGGACACTTAATGCCTGATCCTTGCCCTCTAAGAGAGTAGCATAGGCAAGAAAAGGGAAATGTTCCCTTTACTTCAAAACAAAATGCTTTTTATGCTGTAATGGTGGGTTTTTTTTTTTCTTTCCATTGGTAGATCCTTGGGCCTGAAAGTGGCTGGCAGCCAATTCCACTGACAGAGGTTATAACTGCTGCTGCTGTTAAGAAAGCCTACAGGAAAGCGACTCTTTGTGTGCATCCTGATAAATTACAACAACGAGGTGCAAGTATACAACAGAAGTACATATGTGAAAAGGTCTTTGATCTTCTAAAGGTGTGTTTCTGGCATGACATTTTCTCTCATTTTTATTCATATTATGTCCTATGTTACTATTTGACTTCATGCATGGCTGCAGAACTTTGTGGACATGGACAATTTCCACTGCTTGACTTCTATAAGAGCTTTTACATGACACTCTGGAATGATTGATTTTGCCTCAAGACTTGGAATACTTATCTTATTTGCTGATTTTGCATTCCACAGGGCGCTTGGAACAAATTTAACTCGGAGGAGTGGTAGCACAGGCAGTTGTAAGCGGCAGCTGCTCAGTTTATGCTTTAAACTTGTAAGTAAATGCATAGCAGATACTCTTTCATATACTGTTTAATTAATAATACAAGAGAAGTTCTTTGGAGCTTTTTGCCTATAAATCTTCCAAACTTACAGGAAGAAAAAAGGAGAACTACAAAAAAAGCAGGTGATTGGAAATCATTTGCAAATGAGTACTAATCCTTCCAATACGCCTTCACTCCTTTCTGATTCATTCTGTGTGAAAAATATTTACTTAGTGCAGTAAGAGCTGGCAAATCTATTTCTATATTAAAGGACTAGGGAATCCTTAGTCATGATTCATTTTAACCCTATATAAATAGTGAAGCAAAATATATACGAATATATAATATATATAAAGTGTATTTACTTCTAAGGTGGCGTTTGGTTCACCGGAATAGAAATTCTATTCATGGCTAATTCCTTCAAGAAGAACAATTCCCTTGTTTGGTTTACAAATTTGTTGAGAATAAATATTTTCGGGGAATATTTATNATTTCAACTATATTCTTATCGTATTCTATTATCTATGAATAACTATTTTATTTCTACTTTATTCCATTCCAATAACTAAACATACTATTCATGATACAATAGTGAAATATAATGTGCAAATTTTGGTGACGAAAGAAAGTCTTAAAAATCAATTAGTTTTTGAGTAAAACTTTCAGGTTTCTCTAGTTAGTAAAAGCAATATGATCTGAAAGTAAATTTATAGTCTAGATGGTACAAATGTGCTAAACTTTAGCCAATTTATTTCCGACTTGTAACCCATACTATGTCATATTTTGGTCTTCTTATCGAATTTGCTTCATTTTCTAATAAATCTCTACATACTGTTGGAATTTAATGTTCATGTCATTAATGCCCCAATAAAGATTTGAAGGTCGGAACAAATATATAAGCAATGGAGTAAAGGATTGGTGCGAAAACTTTGACAATGTTATCTCAAGAAAATAGTTAGGCTTTCTCTAGTAATGAATTTATTTGTACTTTTAGCAATGAGAGCCCAAGAGTTTGCAGCCAATGTTTTGTGTCTTTTTTGTGAAAAGAAGGGAGGTATTTATAAAGAAGGTTGAAACTAGGTCAAAAATCTCACATATGAAAAAGAGGCAATGCCATAACACTGCACAGGCACGAAAGCAAGCACACGACAACACACGACATCACATGGGCACACATCACTTGTGGGCATTTTGGAATAATTATGTTCATGCGCAACACAAGCACCTATCAGCTACAAGCATTTTGGACCAATTGCGCTCATGCGCGATACAAACATTAATTTGGTGTGGGCATTTTGAACAGACTGCACTCATGCGTAGCATAAGCATGCACTAGGCATGGGCACTCTGGATAGAATGTATTCAAACACCGAACGGGTATGTATCAGGCACTGACGTTCTAGATAGAATGTGGTCATGTGCTGGAAATGCATATATCAAGCATAGGAATACCGAATGCTGGTCTTTAGATGAACACAGTATGCGTATCTTTATTGATACTTGAGAGTTCTTCAAGCTACTTATTTCTCTAGTTATAAAATATATCAATATAAAATATTTTTAACATATATGTGCCCATCTTAGCTAGCTGGATTGTGAAGGCTCATATGCGGTTTGTTGCTTTCTGTCAAAAGTTTGTGCTAGTGACCCATTCGTCTGCGGTGCTGCCACAAAAATTGTTTCCCTCCCACCAGCCGACTGTCGTGGAAGTTGTTACGGTCCTAGTACTGGTAGGGGTTAAATTCGGTTGAGCAAATAGTAGATAAATACAACATGAAAATCCAAATCCAATATAACCCAATACAGCCAAAAATCAGCTGAACGATTTTACCCGCTCTGACTGAATTTTAGATTAGTTTTGGGATAAACTTGAGGCTGCAGAAATGGATTTATGTTTGCTAAAACAAACACTATTCTATATCTATATTTAAATTTAATGTCTAACGTGTTTACTTATGAACACAACCCTAGTTTACCTTATCCTATCTTTTAGATGTGAGATTCAGAATAATTATTGGAATGAATTTTTACAATTGTATTTATGAGCTAAATTAGGTGGAAATTGAATTATTTATTGGTGGATTATGTTGTTAACATAATTGATTATGAACCTTATGTGTCTCTGGATTCGAATTACTAAAGGAATTAGGGAGTTACCCATTTGAGAGTCTGACCGAAACAGGTTAGGTTTTTGTTATTTTGAATTTAGATTTTATACACAACAACAAACGAATGAGAGATCAGAGAAATACAAGACTTGTTTTTCGATATGTCTTCTGACGCTCAAATCAATAATCTTTTCAATGGATAGAGAAAGATAGGAGGAGAAATAAGCATGAATGTAAGAATGCTGGGGGATTGAGTATATTATAGAGGACTGAGCTCCGTCTAGTGTATTATGGAGGAAATTGATAAATCTTCAGTTGGGATTTATCACCATCTACGAGGCACATCTAAAAGTAGGCATTCGTCTTCCATTCGCGAAGAAGCTTTATGAGATCTTAGTGGCTCTAGAGATTCCTATGGCTCACCTTCACCCTAATATTGTGCGATATCTAGTTTTTTTATTCGTCTTTTTTTCTTTTCAAGAAGCTTCCCCTAAATATATAGGTCGTGAAGGTAATCTTCCGATTAATTAGGATGCGGATTAGATTTTCCTTACCCCTTGCAAGATTTTCAAAATAAGTGAGGGCAATCCAAATTCGATAAAGGGTTAGAAAGACCATTTTTTATGTGATGGTTCCTTCTAACTAGACCCTTTCCAACAATTGGGGTAGAGTGAATGATATATATTTCAGATATGTCATTGAGAGGAAGTGCCAAATGACTCGGCCTCTGACAAGGCTCATTGAAGATAATGCCGCCATTTTGCATTGTACGAGTCACTAGCTCACCCAAAAGGCACTCGTTGAAGTTTAGTAGGAGGTTAGAATTGAAGGGAACAAGTCACCGCCATGCCATTCTAGCAACCCAAGAGAAAGCCAGGAGATTTGTTTATTTGGGATTCTCTTGAGCGGGCAACTGGCGAAACGGTCCCTCCCTTACCAAACTATTCTAAGTACAATTGGGCTATCGATGAGGCTTGTGAAGAGGCGTCTCTTTTGGTTGTCGGCAAGTCGTCGTGGAGGCTATGTTCTGCTCATTCTTCTCCAGTTTTGACGAGGCGGTCGAACAGGTTGAGGGTAGTTTGCCTCCTACTGATTTTGCTGTTGTTGGAATAAATGATCCCTTAGCTGACAAATCGGGCGAGCCGATCGACATCCCCATTGTAGCTAGGTTGATGGGGTCCCGATCTTAGTCCCTTCATCGCCTGAAGCGTTAGTCTCCCGCCGCTTTTGTTAAGGAAGGTTCTAACAATGATCATGTGGCTGGAGCAATAATTGGAAATAATTCAAAGGTCGAGGCTACTGATGAGGTGTCTCGTCCAGAGACTTTGACACTAGAACTTCCAAGGGATTCGAGAGTATCTCATTCCCCTATGGGTTTTGCAGTATCGCTTTACCGCTAGGTGCTGCCTCTGTCGTGGTTGGGTCCTCCGTTTGGATATGGGGCCGAGGATTCTTTTGGTCTGTCTCATCAGGATGGTCCATCTCTCATTAAGGTAGTGCTTCACAAAGTTCTTCAATCTGTATTTATACTTTTCATTGTTGTCCTGGCTGACCATTCCGTTTTGCTTGGCAAGTGTAGGAAATGTTTTGCAAGATGGCGGAGGCTTTATATTAGCGAGATGTCAAGATCTCTCGCTTATCTCGGGTGTATGCAAATCCTACCGTGCTCAGGGAGATGGAGGCTCGAGTGGACATTATCACTGCCGAGGTTCAATAGAGTCATGAACAGGACACTTTCCTTAACTGAGCACTGTCCGAGTTCGAGGCAAGATCCCGAGAGCTTTTAGATCAACAAACTTAAGCTTTGGATCAGATTGCCTTGCTCAAAGACACGCTTTAGGAGGTTGAGTAGCAACTTGCCGATCTCCATAGTAAGTGTGTCAGACTTGAAGGAGAGTTGAGGATCCGATTTTGTCTGGAAGAAGTTGGCTGTGTGCTGGATGACAGATTCTAGGACGGCATCCATCACTGCAGGCAGATTGCGTTCTTGGATGCTCCCGACTTTCCTATCAGTTTCTTTGATTTGAGAAACGTTGGAGCACAACATCAATTTGACTTGGTTGATTTTTTGGAGATAGGAAAGGAGCTTTCGCCACGGTCACCAGGGGTTTCCTAACTTTAGAATAGTCATCTGTTTGAGTTATAGGCAGTAGGCGATATCTTGTAATTATCAGATGGACTCTCCTCACTGTACATGTACATGTTAATTCTTTAATAAATCAGTTAGACCGTCTTGATCATTGTTACTGATGTCTTCATTTATGTTGATTTACTTTGCTCAACACTTGTTCTGTTTTGTCGACTAAGCGTTGTTATTGTTGCTAGGCTTGATTGGACGTATTTGTCCGCTAGTGCTTTTTCCTATGAAAGGACATCATAGTATTGGGAAAGCCTCTGGTAGTTGACTAGGTTTAATTGCCATAGTTGCCGGGCTCTGATGGAGGCTAGATCGTCGCCCACACTTAATTGATTATGTTTGTTCCTGTTAGAGGGAGTTGTTGCACTTGTGTGTCGGGTGCTAGTCTATCGACCGTCGTCGACTAATGATGCTCGTTCTTGTTAAAAGAAGTCATCGCACATCTGCTGAAAAGCCCCCTAAGGTTTTGTTTTAGCCGCTTAAAGGGGGATTTGACTTTTCTCTTCAAGCCCTCGGGCTGTCATCTTAGACCTCGATCGAGCCGCTCAATTTATAGGACCGAGGTTTGAGGTTTGACCTTTTTGGGCCGCTTAGTTTATAGGATCGAGGTTTAGATCGTGTTTTAGTAGGGCGGTTAATAGGCGAAGTATTTTACCCGACTTAGGAGTAGTCTAGGCTATTGAATTTATACAATTACATAAGCACTTTGATAAGCAACAAATGGAATAAATGAATCATCATTTTATTAATTGAAACATGATTATATCATACAAGTGGCTCACATGACATGTGCAAAGCTTACTTGTGCCCGGTGAGAATTCATTGATAGTATTTTTTGAGATGACTGACGTTCCATATCATTGGGACCAGTTTTCTACTCTGAGTGCATAGCTTATACGTTTCATTATGGATAATTGCTGAGATTAGGAACAGTCTCTTCTAAGTGGGAGATAGCTTGTTCCTGTTGGCAATTTTTCCAGTTACCTTTATACTCTGTAGAACTAGATTTTTCATCTCAAATTGGCGTGCTTTTACCTTCTTATTGTAGTACTGAGTGATCTGTTGCTGATGGGCTACCGTGCACAATCTTACCACGTCTCAATCCTCTTCGACCAAAGTCGAGATAATCTTTGAGTTGCTGGCAGTTATTTTGTCAATTGAAACTTTCGACTCGAAGGTTGGGCAGATCAATTTCTACAAGGATGACTGCTTTAATTCTGTAGCATAAATTGAAGGGTGTTTCTCACGTCGATTTCCTAGGTGTCGTCCTATAGGACCAAAACATGGTTGGTAGTTTGTCCGCCCAAGAGCCCCTTGCGTTTTTGAGCTTTGTCTTTAACCCGTATAGCAGGGTACAATTCGTTACTTTCACTTACCTATTTGCTTGTAAATATGTGACAGAAGTATAAACCGGCCGAATTTCCTAACTCGAGCAGTACTTAGTGAATCTTGTGCCAGTGAATTGAGTTTCGTTGTCAGTGACTATGACCTTAAGAATTTCAAATTTGCATATAATATTCTGCCGGATGAACTTTGTGGCATTTTGCTCGGTGATACATGCTAGTGGGGAAGCTTCTATCCATATGGTGAAATAGTCAATTTTGACTATAATGAAGTTCCTCTACCCAGAGGCGATGGGCAATGGGCCTAGGATGTTGAGCTCCCATTGTGCAAATGGCCATGATAATTGTAGAGTTTATAACTCTGTGTGCAGCTGGTGTGAAATATTACCGTGGATTTGACAATTTTTACATCTCTTTACGAATTCCATGGCGTCCTTTACTGTGGGCCAATAGTAGCCCTATCTTATGATCTTGAATGTCAAGTTCTTATCATCTATGTGTGATCCACAGATTTCGAAGTGTACCTCACCTAGTGCATAGTAAGCTTCTTCTAGCGTGAAACACCGCATAAAGGGAACAAAATATCCTCATCAGTATAGTTTTTCGTCTATAATAGTGTACCATCCTACTGTTTTCTTAATGTGCTTGGTGTCATCCAAATTCTCCGGTAGAAGGCCTTCGATGAGGAACCTTTTGCATGGAGTCATCCAGGTATAGCCATTCAAGATCTGGGTGTCCTCTTTCTTTGGGACTTCTATACTCAAGGTCGCAAGAACTTCATGCATGTCATGGGTGTATTGCTCGGGATTATCGGTTATTGCCACTTTTGCCAGCTAATCTGCCTTCCACTTTTCTTCCTCGAGACATTGAGTATTTCCACCCTGTCGAAAATTTCGGTCAGGCCCTTCGCTCTAATGAGGTATCTCACGAGTAATGGGTTAGACACTTCCAAGTTTTCAATCACTTGGTTCACGATCAGCTCTGAGTCGCTGTAGATGATAAGGCTCTTCATCGAGCATTCGTTTCTCTGCCTGAGTTTGACCAATAAGGCATTGTACTCGGTCATATTGTTGGTGGCCAGGAACTCGATAGTTATCGAGTATTTGATCTCCGACCCATCTGGAGTTCTCAAGACCACGCTTCCTCCACTTCCTAATTGCATTGATGGCCCCTTCACATGCAAGATCCATGATTCAGCTTCTTGCTAGGGGTGCTTTCGCTTGTGTCGAGGACATTGGGAATCGGGATCGCCATTTTAACTATGAAGTCTGTGAGAGCCTAACCTTTTATGGTCGGCTACGGTCAGAACTTTACGTTAAATTCACCCAATTCGATAGTTCATTTGATTAGTCGTCCGGACATGTCGGGTTTTTAAAATATCCCTTTCAACTGTTGATCCGTGAGAACGATGATTTTGTGGGCCTGAAAGTATAGTTGTAGCTTCCTAGCTTAGTAGATCATTGCCAGAACTATCCTTTTGGCATGCGAGGAATGGGTCTCGGTGCTTGTCAGGACTTTGCTGACATAGTAGATCGATCGTTGTACCTCGAACTCTTATATGATTAGGATTGTGCTCAGAGCTGTGTCTAAGATTGTAAAGTAGAGGAACAAATCTTCATCTTCTTTTTGAGAGGTTTGGAGAAGTGGACTGATAATGAAATCCTTCAATTCTTGGAAGGTTGCATAGCAATCGGCAGTCCATTGAAAATTATTCGCCTTTGTCTCTCTTAGTACCTTGAAGAACGGGAGATACTTCTCTACTGACTTTGTAAGAAACCGGGAGAGCACTGTAAGCCTCTCAGTGAGTCTCTGAATTTCTTTCATTGATCGAGGTGGGCTCATTTCCACGATAGATTTTATTTTCTTAGGTTTGCTTCGATTTCCCAATGAGAGATAATAAAGTTTAGAAACTTACTCGAAGTTACTCCAAATACACACTTCGTTAGATTTAACTTGATCTGGCGTACTTGAAGTACCTTGAAGGCTTCTCTGAGATCGAGAATATGGTCGTTGGCTACCATGCTTTTGACAAGTATGTTTTCTACATATACCTTCATATTCCAACCAATCTGTTTCTTGAACATTTTGTTTACGAGCATATGGTATATGGCTTCCGCATTCTTTAAATCAAATGGTATAGCTTTATAGTAATACGCTCCTTAGTCCGTCATGAATGATGTATATTCCTTGTCATCGGGACTCATCCGAATCTAATTATAATTTGAATAGGTATCCATAAAACTCAACAATTCGTATACGAGGTCAAATCTACTAACACATCGATTTTTGGTAATGAAAAGCTATCTTTTATATATACTTTATTCACATCAATGAAGTCGATGTACATTCGTCATCTGTCATTACTCTTCTTGATGAATACCACATTTGACAGTCAGTTTGAATATTGAATTTCCCTTATGAAACTTGCGTCGAGTAGTTTTTTTACTTCTTTTCTCATGACAATTAACTTCTCAATGGAATGGCTCTTTCACTTTTGTCTGACAAGTTTGCGACATGATCAAGGCCTAACTTGTGTACTATTATTCCAGTCTGTATACTTAACATGTCAGCAGGAATCCATGCAAATACATCAGGGTTTTGTCGAAGGAAAGTCATCAACCATCCATGTAGGTGATCCAACAGTGCGCTTCCGATCTGTACATATTTCTTGAGCTCATTGGGATCTAGGGAAATCTAACCAATTGATTTGTCGGACTGTCTTTATTGTAGTGTCACCTCGTCTTAAAGGTCAAAGTCTTAAATCGGTTAATTCCAGATCGCGTGATTGACTTTAGATAAATAGCACTTTCGGCTGGTGACTTGGTCGCCTAGGACCTCTCTAACTACTCGTGCTGTGATGATTTTAATCTTGAGATGTGGGATAGACATCATTGCTCCGAATGCGACTAAGTGGGGTCATCCTAGAATAGTGTTGTAAACTGAAGGTAGGTCGACTCGACTGTTAGGAACGTGAGCATATGGGATGCTATTTTGGGTACGTTCCTAGTGTGACCTTTAGTTGAATGATTTGTTGGACTGAAACATGTTCGTTGTCAAGTCCATATAAGTGTCCTTCTACTGGAGGCAAATTGTGACAAAAAATTGTCGGCTAATTAGTGGAATGTCTTGATCGAATTTGACTGTAGGCAATAGAACCAAATCTGATCATTTCCTTTAAAGATCAGACAGAAGTATAGATACATGGTCGCGCCATTTAGGCCTTGAAATCCTAGCAGAGTGTAGAAATGATCCAAATGGTCCATCGGATTGGAACTTTCGTCATAGGGTTCCATAGTCGACATATTGAACTTGTGAGGGAGTGAGTGCATTCGGATCTCCCTTGTTAATAGCGACTTCCTCAGGTCGGTGGAGTGTCTGTCGGTACTTCCTTTGAACCGCTGCTACTCAATTTTGTTATCTCTCCTCCACTTGGGAGGAGGACACAATCCTCTTTGTATTGAGAAATGTCCTCAACTCTGAGTGACTTGGAGAGATATGCTTGGTTGATTGGTTGTGGGCCCTCCTTGGCAAAGTGCTGTATGAAGCCTCTTCTCGAGTTGAAGGCCTTCGATCGTCGCTAGAGTAGTTTGGATTCCACCACTCAGGGCTTTTATCCCGCACTTCGTGACTCATTTGTCCCTCCCGTAGTGTATGGGCCCTATCGCTTGTAGCTTCTCGGGCCTCGAGGTTATTAGGCTGCTGGATCTTCTCCTTGGTGGGATATCTCTTCCTCTGGTTTCTCCTTTTGGACACTAAAGTTTAGGAGTTGGAAAAGGAAGCCCCCAATGGTGGAACTTTCAGACGGGTGTATATAGTCTAGAGCAGTTTTGATAGTGTGTCTACCTGGGTAGCCAACGCTTCTACGTTCGTGGTTGGATGATCATTTCCATGACTACTTACAGTCAGATCTTCACCATGAGAGATGGCATCTCTAGTAGGTATGCTTGCTTGAGCTCTGGTATTCACCATATTGGCTTGCTTTTATTGTATGGTTAGACTTTTTGAAATTTCCATAGACGACATCAATAATGTATCTCTGAATTTAGATTATTAAACGAATAAGGGAGTCACCTATTCGGGAGTCTAACTGAAGTGGGTCTTGCCTTTATTACTTTAAACTTGGATCTTGCACACAATAACAAATGAACGAGATGTTAGAGGGATACGAGACTCACTTTCTAGAATGTCCTTAGATACTTAAATTAGTAATCTTTCAATGGATAAAGAAAGATTGGAGAAGAAATATGCATAGATGCAAAAGTGCTAGGGGATTGAGTGTATTAATGGAGGATTGGGTTCCGTCTAGTGCACTTGAAGAAGTGAGCGGTTTGGAGATGGTGCACTCGCAATGGGAGTGACCTCCAGAGAGGTGTACTCGTTGAGAGAATGGCTTTGAAAATTTGATACACTCGTAGAGAGAGATGCACTTGTCGGAGAGTGACTTTTTGCTTACCTGGGCGTTTTTGCTTTTGAACAGAGATAGATCGATCGATCGACCCCTTTTCTTATAGAGGAAAAGGGGTATTTATAGAGAAGATGTTAGTTTAGCCGTCACTAGGCTTTATGGCTTTGCCATTTAGTGGAATAGTGCTCGTATAGCTACTGCCTGCAGTTAGTGCGCTTGCTAGTTGTGCTCTAGTAGTCACGAGGACGATATGTTAGTAATTGTCACTTGCAAGTATTCACTGAGTTGTAAAGGTTGTTGACTACTGAATTGGAACCGTAGTCATCTGGACAGTCCATTGATTAACCCCTATCGGCCATTTGCTGTTGACAATTTCAGGTTGAACCATTTGGACCACCCATAGTGTCTTCTGGACCTTGAGCCTTGAGGAACTTTTGGTGAGTCGTCGCTATCTGGATTTTCCTTCATTGAGTATATTTAATTCTGAGCCGGCCTATGGACCATCACACCTTTCAGAACCATTTTAATATTATTGATTGTTTTTAAGGAGGGAAAAAATGAAAAAAAAAATTTGTTTGAGGCTTGGTATAATCCAGGCCATCTAACTTTTATCTATTTTTATATAAATTTGTCAGTATAAATATATAGATAAAATATCATGGTACTTACTTTCATCCCAGTAAGTATCCACAAAATATTTCTCTCAAGCAAAAAATGGTATATACTTTGCATCCTTCCAGATCTTCCCGTATATATTTTGTCCCAGGCATGAAGCTTGCTACTTCACCATTCATCATCGTCATCGACAGATATTGTACAAGTTCTCTATAATTAGAAAATAGACCGGAAACAAGCACCGGCGACGGTGGTTGGAGGTGCCGTTGGTTGGCTTCCGATATGGTATTACTCTTAGGTAAAAGGTTTAATTAATAGTATTGGTTATCAATGATAATAGTAAATGATGTTAAGAAAAATGGCTTCTCCTTTGAAAATGAGGAGTTCTGTTTTGTATTTTAAGCTTTGAGTTTTTTTTTTTTTTTAATTGATTTGTTTTTCTATCCATATTAAACACTGAAAACAAAATACAGGAATATTTTCTGTTAAATACAAAGAAATATATAAATCATTTTTCAATAATTTTATTTTTTGTCCAAACAAATCTATT
>JAODPA010094210.1:0-22814 GCA_025585075.1 Nepenthes mirabilis | reverse complement strand
CCAAGGGGGTGGACTGTGATGTCCCACATCGGATGAAGAGGGGAACGAAGCGTGACTTATAAAGGGCGTGGAGACCTCTCCCTTGTGTGACGCGTTTTGGGGGCGGTGGAGGCCGTCTGCCAGGATCAAAACCGTGCGGAGCCTGTGTGGCTGCCAAAGCGGACAATATCATGCAAGCGGGTTGCCCGGGGACGTTACATGAGTAGCCTTTGGTTTGATAGTCTACTTATAGAATGTCTATCAGTAGTATATTTTCTACATGATATGATTTTTTTGAAAGTATGATTTTTAATGAAATTCAACTTATTTAAATCAAAATACTATTTAAACATTTTATCTCATTTTAGATCTAGATCCATTATGTTGAAAGGGGTTACATTTTTAAGAGGAATTTAACCACCCCCTCACTCAAAAACATTGGTGGCAAACCTACAATTTAAACCCTTGTGAGATATAATAACATAAAAAAAAATTCAACTTATATGTTTTCACAGGTCATCATGCATTTGTTTCTATTAAGTGCTAATCTAAATTTTTTTAAAAAAATATACCAAATTATTTTCTGTTAAAAACTATAAATTTATAACTTCATCTTTTAAAATAAGAAATAACAGTATTTTAATTTTTAATGTGCATCTAAAATCTAAACTTATTTAAGAATTTTTAAATTGAATCCTTAAATATTTTAATTTGTATCCTATACATCATAAATTAGAACGAGAACCTCAAAGGTAGTAAAATTTACTCTCCAATTTATACTCCAATACTAAAATTAGTGTATGAAACGTCATAAATGAGTTAGGAGAAAAAGAGAATGCAAGGATAGGAGGACTTGAATTGGAGTAAATATTTTAGGGCAAGGGAACTCTTTTCTGCAATTTGAATGCTATGAGAACTAAAATTGTCTAATAAATCAATCAGTATTAAAGTACTCTCCACTACCTCTTTTCCTTGAAATCAATATCAAGATCCTTTTTTCCTTGGCAAAGGGATATCTATTTATAGTGTTACTTATCTTGGAGGTGTTTTCTTAAGCAATTTCCATCCAAGACCCAAGAAGTAGTTACACCACACAACCTAGACTATGAGCAAACATCCATTGTATCAAGTAATATTAATCGTAAACCTCAGAGTTGCACCTACGGATCGTAGGTAAGATTGTGCTCAGCGAACTTATCAACACAACCTTTTTGAAGTCCTCCTGGTTTGGTGTCATTTGCTTCTTACAAGACTCGGGTCCGGAATCATGCCACCGGTGTAGCTCGGCTTCAAGCTGTAGTGAGTTATTATGGCCACCCCATTTGTTTATTAGGCCGACATATTGAGCTAGTTTTGTTTTAAACTTCTATCAGATCCAACAAATTTCTACTTCTTTTTTTGGTCTAAAAAGGGAAGTCCCATCTACAAAATCTAATGAGCTTCCGGACACCAGCCGGATTATTACGTTTGGGACAAGATTTCAAGTAAACTCTCCCACAAAATTTTAGGGGGAAACTTCAATTGTTTATAGCCGACCTCGTTCAAAGTGACCTAAACAAATCATTCTTCCTCGTAGAAAGAAGCCTCTTATTCACATATTCCTTCGAGATTCTCAAGCTATGGCAGCCCAGCGACTGTGTCAGGGAGAGTTCGTCCAGCAGTAACAAAGGGAAACAAATGCGGGTAACGATCGAAGCTCCATATAAGAAAACGGGTCCCCAGATATTGCTTGAAAAACAGCAAGTTCAAGCTTTAGCCACACAAATGAATCTTCATCAGTCCAGATGATTTGAATACTAGGGCTCAGGGAGAAATCATCAAAGATTAATCAATAAGAACGAAATCTCTCTTTACATAAGGAAAGCACGAGAATGGCAAGCCCAAATCGTTCCCGACCTCAATCGACTTGGAGACAAGAGTGTTCAAGATCAAATCTCCATCGTTCATTCTCCCATTCATGGAGAAACCTCTGCATATAACCAGTGTGGCATTACACACCCATGGAACAGAAACAGCAAAAGCTAAACCTCGTCTGACTTTTAAGGCAGAACTTCTGTTGCTTAACAAAACATCCTTGTATGCCGAGCAAACTCTGGAAATATATTTCCCCATGGGCAAAACAGGTTGGAGAAAAGGCGAAACTGACCCTTCAGAATTCCATACATCCACATCCGAGTGAAGGTTCACCACAACAGTGCCGTGCTCGGGGTGGAGCACGCTGCTGAGAACTTCGAGAAACGGAGACTGTGGGTCCCACATCTTACGGGGGAAGACATCGTCACCGTCATATGCGTCAATGAACACGAGGTCGTAAGGGCAAGCCGGGTTTTTGAGGACGAACTGCTCGGCATCTGATTCATATAGGAAAATCCTCTCGTGGATGCCTCTCCACAGAACCTTGTCAGTCGTGCTGGGTCTGGAGAGAATGTGCTGACCCAATGGCATCGCAACAGAGAAAGATGGGAAGCCCATCACCTTGATAGAAGCTGATATAACAAGAGGGTCTATCTCGACAATGTCAACGACGGCACCTAAACCCCGAAAGGTAAGAAAAATTTCAGTCAATAATGTCACCAAGATGTAACAACATTTACGGACCCTACATTTAGTTATCGCAGTGTAATCTGATGGTCATCTGCTAAAGACATGAAAACACTCCCTTATATAATGTAAGATAAGCCAACATATAATAGACCTAAAAATAATACAGCCCTTTATTGGGCCCCATGCATAGTGAAAGTTTTATGCACCGGATTTCCTTTTTTTACATTTAGCTGCCAAAATAAACAATACTCTTTTTATTTGCATCTTAAAGTCAAAATTGCAATCAGAAATGCAAGACATACTACAGTTAAGGTCCCTTCATATTTTGGATTTTCAGGTGAATTTAACGGTTAGGATTAGACATTAGGTAGGTAAATAATGGAGATTATATCAAGTAATTTAAATTACTATTTAATCTTCATAATTTATCTAACTTATAATCCTAATTATTGAGTCCACAAGAAGCCTAAAATGTAGGACTTGAATAGCTCTCAACAAAACAATATTCCATATCCATGAAGAAGAAAGATCATTTTTAAATACACAGTTAAACTAACCAAAGAAAGTTGATATTTAGATGAGAAATGGGAGTAGTTGGTTGGGACTAAGCCTAGACAATTAGCACGGCAAAGTCAGTAGACCAGCAATAAAATTGACACATTAGATTAAGGCCCTTGAATCTAAAGGACTTGAGATTAGAAAGAATTAAAACCAAATATGTAAAGTGTAATTTCAGTTATTCTTAATAGATAATGATCAAATCAAAATTAATGATGAAATATTCTTTAAAATGAAGAGATTAATGATATCGGACACATATGAGTAATTTAGGTTGGTTCAAATAGAGAACTACATCAAGTGTACTTTGTAATCGAAATGTACCTATAAAATTAAAGGAAAATTTTGATAAGACAACTATTTGAGCTACTATACTTCATGGATCAAAACGTCGGCAAACAAACATGTAGCAAAGTAATGTTGTGGATATGAGAATACTAAGATGGATGAGTAGAGTTATCCTAAACTATAAAATAAGAAATAATATTATTCATGAACGTTTAGAAACTATACTTGTAGAATATATAATAAAGAAAAAAACAGATAAGGTAATTCAAACACTTAAAATATAAGCTGAGGTACCTATAAGGAATTGTGAGTTAGTGGTGGTTATAGAAAATAAATAAATAGGTATATCTCAGAAAAATTCAAAGTGGGTGATAAAAAAATAATTTAAAATTACTTTTACTCTCAAAAGATAGTCTTTTAAATAAAGTGAAATGATAACAATATATTCATATAGTCGACCTCACTTGGCATGATTAAAAGGCTTTTGCTGTTGTAAGTGGGTAGCATAGAAGCAAGCTATCTTGATTCCAACTCAAGCCAAAAAAAAAGGAAAAAAAAAAAGAAAATAGAGAACAGTTAGGTAGCTGCTAGCATAAATCAATAAGTCTATACAGATTGTATATAAGGCATTAACTAGATTTCACCACGCAATATGTAATACAAAGAATGAACGGACTGGAATCATTGGATGCATGAATGAAAGTATTAGGATAGATCATGACTGTATCAGTATCCTCTATATCAGGCTGTATGGATCAAAATACCAGAAATTCATATAATTTCAATCAGATTTTCATTCTTTTTTTTTTTTTTTTTGTCTTTTGAATTTACCACACAATTCAAACATAAAAAATATTTTTCTTTAATTTTTATCCGTTCCTTCCAACTTTTCTAGAACCAAAAGCAGACTAAAGGTAGGTATCGAACCTTTGATTGTACTTGCTATGAACAATGGCAAGCTTCCGCCGCCATGACCGATGCATAAAACATGCATGGTTTTCGTTCCACGAACTACATTAAGAAGATCATAATTACAGGAAGCTAAACTAGTCAGCCCTGCTGATGCCATGCTCTTGAGATCTGCAACAAAATGACACAAATTAAAGGAGCTCGTTTTTCAAGGTATAAGCCATGAAAGAAAAAAGAAATTTGTTTCAAGAAAAAGCAAGATTTGAATCGATCAAACAAGCTGGATAAGATGGCTTCAATCTGTCAAAAGTGAAGCTAAACAAGCACGTTTTTAAGTCATTCCCTTATAAGTATCACATTCACTGGAACATGGGGTTTTTTCTTAATAGAGCCATTAGGATATTTCATACAGGGTTCATGGGACATTTCATTTGAACGAAAATCTAGGAAAAGGTGTTTAAGGCTTATTGTGCGAGGTTGGCTCGAGCGAAAGTCACGCCTATACGGTGCATGTGTGTGAAAGACAAAGGTATTGCTCCTAATGCGTGCATGAAAGACGCATATGTGGGATGACAAGGGTCACATTTGATGTGCGTACGACGAGGGCTTTTGCACCAACGCCAGTATAAAATGTCTTTTTTCGATTGTTAGTGTTAAATTTTGAGAGCCATTTTACTTCAAAAGGGCATCAACTTGAAGAGAACAAAAGGAGAAAAGTGAAGAAGGGAAGATTTTGGCATCCGTTTGAGATTCAATTCAAGTTCCATTATTTGCCAAGATCAAGTATCTTGCTTTAACTTTAGTTGTAAAACGTATTATCAATTAGTTATTCATTTTGTTGTTGTATTTTCCATTGTTCAATTATTAAGTGTATTAGTATTAGTATTAATAGGTTCTCCACACATATTATGGTTGTGAAGTGGCTTACTTGAATGGTTATTTGTAACCAAATCTTATTATAGTAGAGATTATTTGGATGTAAGGACCCATAGTTTTCCTTAATTAAAAAGGATTTTCGTGAAAAATTATTTGTACAACTTATGTGCCTGATTGCATATTTTTGTTTATTGTTCCTTGTGTTCAATTAGGAGAGAAGGGCTACTGATGGTATCGAGAGATTCGAATTCCATTGTGCCATGTGAATCCCAACAATAAGTCCTCTGCCATCCCCCTCCACCTGCCACTATGGTGGTATTTTCACATTGTTTCCAAATATAATATTCATTTTACATGAGAACTAAACTATGTTTTCAGTCATCATTCATGTCTTGCAGAATACATCCATGTAGACAATAAGAAAATGCTATCATCAGTACTTAAGGCTCCCAATCAATTTTACTTGATCAAGGAATGGATCTTGAAAGGACAACAAATGAAGCATAACAAATCACAATACTAGAAGAACTTTAAAATCAGAGCAAGCATGGTTCCAGTGAGATTGTTCTCAACCCTATATGTTACTTAGAGCCCTAAACAAGAGGCTTTCTCATTGTCTACCCTTTTACAATTGGTGTATGTGAAAAGAAGTCGTAGCATAATGGTAGATTTGTTATTGTGTGATCTAAACGTTTTTGGTTCAAGTCAGCAAAATGATTTCTTAAATAATGTAAGATAAGACCATGTATAATGGACTCAAAATGGTACAACCCTTCCCCAGACTCCATGCATAATGGGAACTTTATACACCGAATTGTCCCATTCCCATCAGTGTCTGCTAATACATAGTTCAAAAAGTTCAGCAGCAGATTCATGAAAACCATTTATCTGTCACATAAATGCTACATAAGAGAATCAAGAACTGCAATTCAGCATCCATCCATGGATGAGCAACTTATAATCATAAATTTTTTCGACAACCAGCAATTGTGATAGTGAAAATATAGTTTATTACAGATTAAAGTGAACAGATGGCTATTGTCAATGACCTAAAGTAAAAAAGGTGCTAAGAATTTGATATCAATGTGGCCAGCAAGACTTTCCTTATCACATTCTACCATGTGCATACAGCCGAGAATATTCTTGAAGGGAAAAGGCAAGAATTCTTACAGGGAACAGCCAAGCAATGGCTCTGCTGCATGAAGAATACGGAACCAGGGTCCGACATTTTTGAAGCAGCCATTATTTTGACAGTACTTTGCCGAGTATCATCATTAAAGCGAAGCACACGCCATTGATAACCTAATACGCTGAACTTCTCATTGCAATTGCTATCTGGAAATACTTCTGAATATCTTTGCTGAAGCCATCTCTCAGTTGTTGGCCAATGAATTGCAGCCTGTTTCAGGTTTCAATAAGAACCAGGTCAAGTGATTCCTGTAGACATCACAGATAACATAAATCAAATTACTAGAGATAAGAGAGCTCTTGATTAGCATCTAGCAAATACAAAGAGTACGCATCTTTCCAAGTCATAAAGAATTTTGATTTGTTTGGTCGGATGGAGAACATTTTCAAGCTCTTCTCTTGTTGAGGTGGTATACATCTCGGGTCTAGGTAAAGCAAAGAAAAGACCGGAGAACCTCCTCAATCACTATCGGACCGGTGGAATTAATGTCACCCAACCCAAACAAGGCTAAAGACACAAAGAAGAACAGCTGCAATAAGGGACTGGGGCAAGAAGATATATCAACACCTGTCTACGAGTAAAGACCATTAGTTGTCCCTATGATCAACAAGCGACATGTCTGCATCAACACAGCAACACCTATCAAATCGAAAAAATGCCTGACATGCCCGAAAAGGAATTATCGAAAAAGAAAGCTGATCGGGCAATGCAACAGTAGTGTGGATCATGGAGATGACACACTTGCCCTTAACCCAAGATATGCAACCAGTTAGGAACGATCACACGTCCAATGACTCTTTTTGGTCCTTTGCTTATAAATATGCTATCAATAATACGTCAAAGGGGCTAGAAAAATTAATTCGAGAAAGAAAGAAGATGATTGATCGAAGCTACTCTATTGAAATATTTTTGGAAGACTTAACCATTTCCAAATGACTACAAAAGAGAGAAACATTCATTCGCCACTGGAAACCCAGCTACCCATTAGTGAAGTGTGATACTTTCATTTGCAACTGATTGGTATCCTAGTGAGTCCTTCATACTTAAAGGCTGAAAGAGTCTCGGCAACACAAGCCGCTAGGGATATTCCTCCCATCGGCCCTTTTTTCCACCGAGTTCATCTAACGAGTTCAGCCTCTCCACAACAGCCTAACACAAAACTCTTGTAATCAGGTTTAAAGAGCAGGTGATTTTCTAACCCTCTTATTCAACTCAAGCATAAATTGACTTAGGTATTGGAGAGGTTTTCCTGGGAACAACGCCAAGGTCCCTTCGGTTTATTATTTGTGGTACACAAGACCCACGTAGAGACATCCATTTAGATCCCATGTCGGATAACTACCGCTTTGGATAAATCTTGATCTAGGTACACATCACCTTTGATTGATAGGATAGGGAAGATAGAAAATAATTCCCACTGAAAAACGAATCCCATTAAAGAGAGAACTACCATAATCACCAACGCTGCTACTGACCTTCAACAACACTATCACAACCATCAGCGCCACCACCCCTGCTACACCACCACCATCATTGGAACCTCGTCACCATCAACATTACCACCATGCTACCCCACCACCACTACAAAACTGTCACAACCGTCAACACTACAACACCTGCTACACCACCACCGTCATTAGCACCTCATCACCATCAACATTTAACACTACCTCCATGCTATCCCACCACCTCCATNTACAAAACTGTCACAACCGTCAACACTACAACACCTGCTACACCACCACCGTCATTAGCACCTCATCACCATCAACATTTAACACTACCTCCATGCTATCCCACCACCTCCATATCACTATCTCGTTCCCTCTATTCCCACCACCTCCATATCATTATCTCCTTCCCTCTATTCACACAATTGTAATTTGTACTACAAAAATATATACAAAGTACATCCAGGGAAAAACAATAATATTCTTGAATCAAATCAAGAAAAGTTCTTGAAAAATAATTTCCAGCTGATCTTTTCAGTTGAACTGTGAGAGAGGGCAGGGACTAACGGGTCTGGACGAAGGATAAGCGAGAACAGAAACGACGCCGTTTCCTTTATCTGAAGCCGCCCTTAGGACGGTGTGAGTATGAACATCGGTATCGTCTCCCCACCACTCGGAAGCATAAGACCAGTCCCCTTCGTCTACTATTCGATGCCGAATCGCCGTCGACATCCACCGGAATGTTAGTGTGGAGCTCAAGCTAGTTCTCCGCCAGAGCCACATCAGGTAAAAACGGAGTCAAGCTTAAACCCGTCTTAATTCTTCGAAACCCTAGCAAAAAAAAGCCTCAAATCGGATCCTCGCGGCGCCGGTCTCCAGTCTCTACGTAGCTTCGACTTCATCTATTGCCGGCTCCTCTGGGTTTCTCCCTCCAGCGATCGGTCCCTGGCACAAAACCGATCAACGAAACTGCGAAAGGGCTCCAATCTGCCGGAGTTTGTAGGATCTTATAAAGATTAAAATATATTCATCGTGAAAATGAGAATTTTTTATATTTATATTTTATAAAACAAGATGTTCATATAAAAATATNACGATTGTCCTTCTCGAAATAAAGAGAACTTTATACCTAAATTAAGATATAGGGAATCTCACAATCAATTTATGGACTCTTTTTTTATAAGTCCAATATATATTTTTTTAATATATAAAGGTATATCTTTTTGGAAGCATCACATACTTTCACAGTAATGCGTCATTGAATTCGAACTTTGAACAGATTCGGACTAATCCGTTTGTTTGGTTTCAGCTCCGTTCACTGAGTTTGGATCTTGCACACCACTAAAACGAACAGGAGGTCAGTGTATCGGCGAAAAATTGTCCCATCGAAAACACTACAACGCTCAAGTCAGTAAATAGCCTTCGAAATCTAGGAAAGTAACTGAAAATGAGAATTGAGGGGGAGTGTGTAAGAGTGCGTAGGTTTCCAGATGAAAGAGAGGCACTGCCGTCTCTTGAATCTGGATGGTGGGTGAAGGCAGTAGGCGTCTGTCAACAGGAAGAGCGCGTGTATGCCTTTGATTGGTGTTCTTTCTCTCAGCACGTTAGGATGCTTTGCAGAGAGAGTACGAGATCGTCGTGGAATGCGTAGTTAAGAGCATATGTTTGTGCTGTAGATAGCGCAGTAGTAGTCGTTGTGTGAATAGTTATATTGTGTGCCTTGAGCGAAGACCCTAGGGTTCATTTTAATAGCGACAGGGTGATCTTCTTTGGTTGGAACAGGTGATCCTCTGCACCGTGGTTAGGCGGCCTTCATTGTGAGGAAGGCACGCATTGCCTAATTAGCTGAGATTGTTTCCTTCTTTGGCTAGTAGCGGCTTTCCAAATTTTCTACCTTCCTTTCGAGTATATTACATTTGGAAGGCTCCACCTGGTAAGAATTGGGAAGATCTGGCACCTTCCTTATAGGAAAAGCGCCGATCTTGTCAACGTCCTTTTTGGAACTGGTTGGATTTATGGAAAGTGTAGGGTTAGGAAAAGAGGCGTTGCTAACCGCCTGTTGGAGATGGGCCCAAGTGGGCCAGGCCCTTGAAAAACCTTTTTATTCTTGACCTGTTGCTACAGTGATTCTGGTCAACGCACAGATTGATCTTCCAAAGTGCGAATCGGCCGGCTGCCTGTGCCTCAGTCTGTCAACGATGGCGTTGATCGTCTGATGCGTGTTTTGGCCTTTTAGGAATTCGGCCCTCATTTCTTGTTGGGCCAACGTTGACCGTCTAACAGTGGATTTGAGCTGCCTTTGACTATTGGGCCAGCCCATTTACAGTACAACCATCACTAGCTCCCATACCAGTGGCTAGAATTTTGGTTTCCGGCATGTTTATGATGAGATGCTCCTCACTATCCTTCGCTGCTTCAAAATTCTGGAGAACTCCACAAAACGGTGACGCGTTGACCGAATCTGTTGACTGTCCTGGTCAGATCCGAAGAAGAAAGTTGACCAGATCTGTTGTCCGTCTCTGGTCAGATCTGAAGAAGAAAGTTGACTGGATCTATTGACCGTCTCTAGTCAGATCCGGAGAACAGAGCCAATCGGATCTGTTGATCGTCTTTGGTCAGATCCGGAGAAGAAAATTGACCAGATCTGTTGGCCTTCTATAGTCAGATCCGAAGAAGAAAGGCTGATCGGATCTGTTGACTATCTTTAGCTAGATTTCGGAGAACTTTGTATGAGCCCTGAGCGACGCGTGGCCATTAGCCGGCCTGTCAGGTTAAAAGTGGACACATGTCTTTACACGGTTGAACCACTATCTCAGCCATTAATGTGTCAGAAGATTTTCTTCTAAAGGGGCCCATTTGGGATGCGACACGTGGCAGGAATGGTGGCGTGCCTACTCGAGGAGGTTTAAGGTGTGCACACCTTGCCGTTTAAGTTTCCCTCCTCTACAGTTAGTATTTTCCATGCCTTTTGCTCTGCTTCTTCCTCGTCTTCAACTCGCTTTCATTTAAAGAGAAAACCCTAATCCTTCTGTAAACAAGGCTTCAACCTCCGTTGCCGATATCTCTTCTATTTTTCGAGAGAACGACATAAAAGAGTTGTGCATTGAGTTCAACATCCCCAAAGACATCACGTGGAGGGTTCCGGACAAGGAAGACAGGGCCTTCTCTTCGCCGGCAGGACACGTAATGGTGTATGAGGCCCACCTGAGGAGTGGTCTCCGTCTTCCTCTTCCGGATTACTTACAGTCGATCCTCCAGGCTCTGCGTGTTCCCGTCGCTCAGGTCTACGCCAATGCTGTAAAGTATATTTGCACCTTTTGTATCTTTCTCCGTAAGCATTCTAGGCAGTTAACGATGTCTATGGTGAGGGGTTGTTCAAGATAAACCAGGGAGGAGAGTGGATCGCCCTGGTTCCACGTAGTGGCCTAAAGGTTAATACGGCTATCTACGACTCACTGAAGAATTGGAAGAATTGGTTCTTCTTTGTGATGGTGACTGAGATCTGGCTCCTAGCAAAGGATTGGTGCCAGGTGCCGGAGGAATATACGGGAACGCCATCTGTGGCAAAGACGGCGTCCTTGGAGTGGCTGACCAAACTGGTCAAGGCCCATTTCTCTGACTTCAAGAGAGATTTCTTGGTCTATAGGGTAGAGATAAAAAAGGTGAACTAGGGACCGCCTTCCCCTGTTTAGAAGTTCAAGGCACTGCCGCCGGTGGTTATGATGCGACCAGAGGAGTCCAAGGGCCTGTTCATTCATCCCCGTCCAACTGACGACGACTTCATCGGCCCAAGGCCCAAGAGGATGGCTGTGGAGATGCCCTCCTCATCGTCTTCGGGGCCCAACTATATTACTTCCAAGATTTGCAACGGTCCCGGCAGCACCACCGGGATGGAGAAGACATTTGAGGACTTTCCAAAAACTGTGCCAAATTCTTGGGAAACCAAAAGCCCAACCGATGTATATACATAATTAGGATATGGATGATACATAATTAAGGACAATTTATACATAGGGTTTGAATCGAAAGAGGTACGGGAGCTGTGAATCTGAATAGTCATACCAATGTTTGCCAGGAAGCTATTGTTGTAACCGAACTTCGCTAGCACTAGGTGATCATTCCAACTTTCTTTAAACTGCATTACCGAGGCTCGAAGCATATCCTCCAAAATCTGAATGGTCCACTCTGACTGATCATCGGTTTGGGGATGGTAAGCCATACTGAATTTCAGATTTGTCCCTAACTCCCGATGCAAGCTCTCTTAAAATTTAGAGACAAAACGCGGATCATGGTCGGACTCATTAAATATTGGCACACCGTGTAATCTAACAATCTCACTGATGTACAGCTGTGCCAGGCGATCATGAGAAAACGTAGTCTGAATGGCTATAAAATGTGCAGATTTCGTCAGTCGATCTACAATAACCCAGATTGTATCATGATTCCTCGAAGTCCTAGGCAAATCGGAAACAAAGTCCATTGAAATGTCCTCCCACTTCCAACTCGGGATGGACAATGGCTGTAACAATCCTAAAGGCTTCCTCTTCTCAGCCTTAAACTAATGGCAAATGAGATATCGCCCAATAAAGGCAACTATGTCTCTACGCATGTTCCTCTACCAGAACATCTTCATTAAATCTTGGTACATTTTGTTGATCCCAATGTGAATAGTGTACCTAGTTCGATGTGCCTCTTTCATGATTTTTTCATTCAGCTCCTTATCATTAGGCACACATAGCCGCTCCCGGAATCTAAAAATTCAGTTTGTACGAAGATTGAAATCAACTCAAAATTTCTACCAAGATCGCCAACAATGTCTATAAAAAACGAATCATTCACCTGCCCTTCCTTGATCCTCTGGAGGATTTTGGGCTGCATCTGTAAAAAGGATAAGATCATTCTATTGCCCTTGATGTGACACTGAATGTGGTAGGATTTCAGACAATCCAACATCTCTATCTGTTTAATCTACATCGCCGCCACCAAACTAGTTCGGTGACTCAGGGCATCTGCAACCATATTTGCTTCCCCCGTCCGATACTGGATCTCACAATCATAGTCCTTAAGGAACTCAATCCATCACCGTTGCCTCTTATTCAATTTCTTCTGTAAAAACACATACTTGATGTTTTTATGATCGGAGTACACCAAAAATTTCTTATCGTATAAGCAGTGCCTTCAGATTTTCAATGCAAAAACCATAGCGGCTAATTCCAAATTATGGGTAGGGTAGTTCTTCTCGTGGGTCTTCAACTGTCGAGACCCATAGGCGACCACCTTCCCATTCTACATAAGAAGGAATCCGAGCCCCACCTTGGAAGCATCGCAATACACCTCAAACCCACCAAAATCATCAGGAAGAGTTAGAATCGATGTAGAATTTAATCGATCCTTCAATGCTTGGAAGCTACGATCACATTCTTCGGTCCATTCAAATCTGGCTTCCTTCTTTGTCAACTGGGCAAGCGGCAACGCAATGCGAGAGAAATTCTCTACAAATTGACGATAATAACTGGCCATACCTAAAAAGCTACGAACCTCTATCACAATTGTCAGTCGATCCCAATTGATCACGACTTCGACCTTTTCCAAATCTACCGATATGCCTCCATTTGAAATGACGGGGCCCAAAAATACAACCTTCTCAAGTCAGAATTCATATTTTTTCAACTTTACGAATAATCGATACTCCCTGAGGATCTGAAGGACAGTCCTCAAATGCTCCTCATGCTCCACAACACTCCTCGAATAAATCAGGATATCATCGATGAAGACCACCACAAACTTATCTAGATAAGACTAAAAGACCCAATTCATTAGATCCATAAACACAATGGGAGCATTCGTCAATCCAAATGGCATAACGAGAAATTCATAATGGCCATACATCGTTCAGAACGCCATGTTCGCTACATTATCCAACTTGATTCGGAGCTGATGATACCCCGACTGAAGATCAATCTTTGAGAACACTCAGGTTCCCTGCAATTTGATCGAAGAGGTCATCAATCTGTGACAATGGGTACTTGTTCTTTATAATTATTTTGTTTAACTTACGATAATCCACGTGAATCCGCAAGGTCCCGTCCTTCTTCTTTACAAATAGGACCATAGCACCCCATGGCAAAACACTGGGTTTAATAAAACCCATATCAAGTAAATCCTATAACTGTTGCTTCAACTCTTTCAGCTCAGCAGGGGCCATGCATTAAGGGGTCCTCAAAATCAGCATTGATTCTGACACGAGATCAATTTCAAACTTAATCTCGCGATGTGATGATAGAGCAGACAACTTATCGGGAAACACATCCTCAAACTCGCACACAACCGATATATCCTTCGTAGACAATTCCTGACTCTCCACAATACTAGCATAAGCCAGAAAGGTTTCACAACCGCTTTTCAACAAATGATGAGCCTAGAGAGCTGAAATAAAGCTAGACTTCTTCAATCTACGGATTCCTTAAATGTGAAAAGGCTCACACTTTGGAATAGCAAAATCTACTCTCTTGTGAAAGCAGTCAAGGGTTGCATGATATTTTGATAACCAATCCATACCCAAAATAGCGTCAAAATCATGCATATCTAGAAGAATCAAATCAACTGCTAAAAGCAATCTATTCACCTCAACAACATACTCAGGGTAGGAAATATTGGTAATAACATAAGACCCCATGAGCGTCGATACAACTAAAGAAAAACCAAGAGTCGTGGGAGAGGATGCAAGATGACAAGTAAATCGAAAAAAAACAAATAAATGCGTAGATCCAGAATCAAAAAACATTGAACAAGAAATGCCACCAATGGAGAGAATACCCTCCACCACGTTATTTGATGCCTTAGCCTCACTTGCGGACATTGCAAAAGCCTTTCCTTGTACCACAGGCTTTGGAGCACGGACCCTCGACGGATGAGGGCATTCTTTGGCTCTATGTCCCACTTGACCACAATTAAAATAGGCGCCCGTCAATTTAAAATAAGGCCTACCCCCATGCGCCTTCCCATAGTGTTGACATGGGCCCACAAAAGCTTGTAAAGAGGACAAGGTCTAGCCACTCTTTCTATCAGAATCTAGCTGCTTTGATTTCTTGGATGGCCTCCCTGAACTTGCACCAGAACTAGCACCAATACCACTCTTGCCCAATGACCGCTTCTTGAAGAACTCCTCCTTCACAAGTTCATGCTTGTGAATCAGGGCATGATCCAAAACATCAGCGTAAGTTGTCAACTTGAGGGTTGCCAACTGATTGCGGATATCTCCCACAAGCCTTGCAGAAACCTCCTCGCCTTCTTCTCCTCATCTTCAGCCATATAAGAGGCGAACCATGACAATTCAATAAACTTGGCATCATACTCGACTACAGTCTGACCACCCTGCCTTAAACGGATAAACTCCTCTTGCTTCTAGACACGGAGGCTAGAAAGAAAATACTTCTCCATGAATGCCTCCTCAAATATCGGCCAAGTAATCTCGTCCTCAAGTACCCTCAAAGCTCTCTTCTTCATCTATCATCAGTGATGCACCTCACCCTCTAGTCAGTAGGACACAAGCAAAACCCAATCTTCCTTGGGGTATCAAATCACAACGAACACTTTCTTTAATCTCTCAAACTATGTGTCTGCTTTGATAGAGTTAGGCTCCTCCAGAAACTTTGGGAGTTGCTCCTAAACGAAGCGATCATAGACAGAAGGTCCCGGATTAGCAAGAGCATGTATAGGAGCTAAAGCAGGAATAGGGGTGAGATTCTTTGCTCTATATTCTTAATGATGTTCGCCATTTGACCCAACAGATTCAAGTATTCAGCCTCTCGGTCTTGTGGCTGACCACCTCCTTGCGAACTTCTACGTCTAGGCGGCATGATCGGCTGTAGAAGATACTTCTGAAATAAGAATAGTTACGAGTTAGTCAAAAGATCGAACTCTAATTATGACATTATAATCTACACAATTAAATATGACTATCGTCCTAACTTAATTCTAGTCTAAGTTGCACGAATAATGGTAACTAGAACTATCCATCATAACTTAGTCATTCTATGCCAACATTCACCTATTCAGCCTTAGCCTATACTATTCTAAACTTTCGTATAAGATCTAAATTAAATCTAAGGAATCTCTTTCTCTGATACCAATTGTGATAGACTGTAATTCCACCAAAAATTCGATAAACTTTCATCTATATAATAGACGTCCACTAAATACAAAACCTATACAAAATACTATACAATAACCACAACAAACATTCAACACATACACAGGATCCTAACTGTCACAATTACACAACATGTGGCACTGACGTTATAACTCTGGATACGATATCAGTAGAGAAAAGATGCCACTAGGTAAACAAATAAAACCATAAAAACTTGAGGAAGCTATTACATTCATCATATACAGTGAAAACTAAACTATACATCCGTCATCATCATCATTACACATGTATATGATTATAAGTTTTAAAATAATTTATACAAATTTTTTGTCAATACACAAGTCATGAAGCTAAGCCCTAAAATCTCTCCACATCATGTCGAACTACCTATCCTGCGCCTATGGCCGACTTTGACTCGTTAGGCATAAGAACATACTCATCTGGAAGGAAAGATAAAGTAAGGCTGAGCCAATACTTAGCAAATGTAATATAAGCAAATCATAAGAAATATATATACAATGAAATAGGGAATGAGAGGGAAGTGATATGTAAGGATGAATGATGATATGAAATGTGTTTTTATGCATTTTTATGATTACGTTAATATTTGAGGATTATGGTCAGTAGATGTTACTAGCTAAAGGTACGAGAGAACGAGGAAATAATCATAATACTCCACATGATCTAAGGTCGTGAACTCTTATTTTAGACCCAGAGGGGGACCATCTATATATCATACTTATAGATGGGCCAATAACAATATGCCCCCACATATACCCCTAAGGCCTAAAGGCAGTTATCTTCCTTCCACAATAATATCCTAAGGCTTGCCAAAAGTATTATCTGCTACAATATGCTACAAGGATAATTCTTAAATCTCTACTATAATACCAATGGGATGCTAAGGGTTATTACCCTTCGTAATATAGTTTCATGGTCCTAATTTTACGATTTCTTATTCTTCGAGGGGAAGGTCCACCAAATTTCTTTCTTTCACAATTTCTTCACTTGCGAGAACAATTCCGTCATATAATAAATTATGGGTTTCCCTCCGAATACTTTTATAATTTTTATCTTTCCTTGGAATTTAAATCTTCTCACAACTCAATTTGTATGCATGGGTATCATTATGCATAGAGATGGTTGCAAATTCTTACTACCGAGAGACAATTATAACTTTAGAGATTTTCAGACCACATTTCCTTCACAAATGGAATACAAATATATTTTTCCAGAGCTTATTATTAAACACATGCAATTGAATATAACTTACATAATAATTAAATAGGGTGGGATCATGCAAACGTAATAATTATCTCGGATGAGCAGTGTTAGGTCCAATTCAGAGCCTCCGGACGTGTCGAACAGGTCAATTCTTGAAAAATCAAATGCCCAACCAACATATATGTACAATTAGGACATGGATAATACATAATTAAAGACAATTTATGCATAGGGTTCGAATCAGAAGGGGTACGGGAGCTAGTAGTGGGTCTAGGGTTTCATCGAAGTGAAATTTGCGCGAAACGTGGGGGAAACGGACATCAAACCACAAATAATCTTTGTAAGAGTCATGGGTTCCATGTTTTACATGATTTAGGTAGGTACCAGAATGAAAGTACTCGAAAGGAAATGAATAACAATTAAAAGAGAAGAAAAAGAGGGTATGAGTACACTTATCTCGACCCAATCTACCACTTCTATAACTAGCTCTCGGACGGATTTGGACTTGTGGGCTTCGAACTTCTCCTTCTCTCGCTTGTTCTCCACACACACTCTCTCTCTTAGGGTTTTGGTCTGTAGGAAAAATGAAATTTGTGACGCCAGCTTACCCTTTTAAAATAAACTGGCGCTTGAGTGCCAGTTAGACGAGCAGCGAGCGCTGGCTCACTGTCCCCGCCTCACTTAAGCGTCGGCGACGAGCAGTAGGCGTGGCCATTCTGCCGTCTTGGCACCTTCCTGCCGTATTTGAGCGCACGGCAGGCACCATGCTGCTGGGTGGGGCACCAACAAGCAACACCCCATTTTTCTTCGATCTTACTTCCGAAACATAATCTTCCACATACATTAGGCCTAATTTTGATTATTATTATTTTAATTACCTCCTAATTGTTATATTTTGGAACCAAAACCTCACAAATTTTTCCCACCTATAAGAATTTTGTCCTCAAAATTAACGAATCTTATGAATAAATTAAACCTACATACATCGAAATAAATGGGGATACTTTTCCTGGATTTCGTCTCGAAATTAATTTTTGAACGGGAACCTCACAACAGAACTTGTCTACTATTTACCAAAAGTAGTGCTTATTACACCAAAACATTTAATCAATTTTATATCAAAAATGACTCAAGGTATCTCTCCTTACGACTTTTCTCTGATTCCATATTTTTATGTCCTGAAACTTAACTGATCTAATAAATTATTACACATGAAATAAAAAAATCCTAAACATATATGGACATGTCAAACCCAAATATATAAGACCAGACAAATTAAAACCCGCATAGAACCTCATCAGATTATTGTCCAGACAATATATATGGACTTGCTCAAATATATTGTAAGAGTGGTATCCAAATAAAATATCAACTCATCTACATAATATATATAAGTCTAGCTATCCGTATTATACAATCCAAAGGCCTACTTTTGGGTAATTATCAATATCTAAAATAAAACCCATAACAAACCGATCTAAATAGTAAGAGAATACAATCAATACCAATTGAATCATACAAATGTTAAACTTATCGAGTCACATGACACCACATCCAATCTTGTCTAGCTCTTGCAAAGGATTCCAACTCTCTACGAATCCGAAAAGATAAAAAAATGAGCTAGAGGGTCAGCAAATACCGACGTAATATACACAAATCAACATATAAAAAAATAAGAGGAAGAGTTCAAAATCAAATGTCACAAGAAAATAACAAATGTGAATTTGAATATTCTTCATCACACCCAAAGCAGAAACACATATCAGAATGCCTCATCATACCCGAAATAAGAAACGTACATCAGAAGCTTCATCATACCCACATGATGGAAACCACCGCACACCCATATAACGGAGAATAGAGTTCGAATTTGCATGTCATAATGGCTACGTTTTTGGATTGGCATCTTTCGACTATCCCATAGTATTGACTATCAGTCCGACTATATTTGACGCCTACTACTCTCGGTCATCTCATGTCATTAGCTCCATTAGTCCGATTATATTTTAGACCTGTAACTCTTGACCATATCAAATTATTAATTTTATTAGCCCAATTATATTATAAACCTATAACTCTCAATTATCTCATATCATGAGTTATCAGTCCGATTACATTTTAGGCTTGTAATTCTCAGTCATCTCATATCATTGGTTATCAGTTTGACTATATTTTAGACTTATAACTCTCAACCATCTCTTATCATTGACTATCAGCCTAGCTATATCATAAGCATGTAACTCTCGACTATCTCATATCATTAGTTATCAACTCGATTACATTTTTGGCCTACAACTCTCGTCATTCCTTATCATTAGCTATCAGTCTAACTACATTTTAAGCCTATAATACTCGATCATTTTATATTATTGGCTATCATGCCCATTATATTTTAAGCTTGCAACTCTCGACTATCTCTTATCATTGGCTATCAATTCAACTTTATTTTAAACTTACAACTCTCGTCCATATCATATTATTGGCTATCAGTCCGACTATATTTTAGACCTATAACTCTCGGCCATCATATTTCATTGGCTCCATTAGCCCAGTTATATTTTATACTTGGAACTCTCGACCATTAAATTTTTAATATCGGCTACATTTTAGACTTGCAACTCTGGCCATTATATTTCTAATATCGGCTGTACTTTAGGTTTACATCTCTCGACTATCCTATTTTTAATATTGGGTACATTTTAAGCCTATAAGTCTTGGCCATCATACATTGACTCATTAGAGCCTTGGACTGCCATGGACTCACACATGCACCGACCCACTAGATCTCAGGCCCCGCCCATTATTCATACAATATACTAATATAAAATATAAATGCAGAACATATCAGATGCTAGAATAAATTAGAGATAGGGTGAGAGGATACTTGCCTCAATTTTATATCAAACAGATCAAGAAAAAGAATGTTTCATGATACCTGTACCGAGCTTTTCTCTCTCATCTTCACACACACTCTTTCCCTCTCCTACCGTGCACGCCTTCTCAGTGCCGCACCTCTGCCGCACCACCTGGCAATGCCGCTTGGCATTCTTCTCTCTCTCCTCCTCTCTCCTACCACGAGCTCCTCCTACACCGTGCCTCTGCCTCAGCACTGCCCAACTGACACACCTATGCTACCTCCCTGCCACGTGCAACCCCTTCCTTCTCCTTCCTCTTCCCTTCTTCTGTACTTCTTTTCTTCTTCCTTATTCCTTGCCAGGGCCGTGGCTCAACTTCGTTTGATTACCCATTTTTCACAATTCGGTCGATTTTTTTTAAAATCGGTACATGCAAACTAAGAATCAGTATTAACAAAGAGAATTGAAGGATTTACTTACCTCGATTTCATATATTTCCTCCGACAATGGTGGTAATGGTGGCGATAGCTTCATTGTTTGGCTCGCGTCTTTTCCTTTCACTCACACTAGCACACAAAATGGATGGTGAATCATAAAGAAGGCTTTGTCAAGTTTCTATTTTCTAACGTCGACTCCTCCAATGATGGCAGCCACTATGGCTCCCCGTGCTACCCTTTCTGTCTCTTCTCTTTCCTCTTCCTCCCCTTTCTTTTCATTTTTTTCTCTTCCCCCAATTTGCTCTACTGCCCAATTTCACCCAAAAAGAATTAATTTTATCCAAAATAAATTTGATAAAGATTTAGGATATTACAATACTTTCTTCAACTAATTGTCTGGTCAATAAAATGCTTTATTTCTCCTTATGTAATTTTATCCATAAATCCACCTATATATTTATATTGAAATTATTAAAAATAGATGTGGGGCTCATTTTATTTTAATTTTTTCTCTCTTATTAATCTTACACGCACAAATTTTAATAATTGTGATAAAAATGGATATACAAGTAGGTGTATGAATATGATTTCCCTTTCTTCTTTTAGCAGTAGCAAATTATAGATTCAAACTCTGGGCTCATCGCTTGGTGAGTAAAATGCTCTCTCTCCTTGTCTGAGTAGTTTCCAGAATAATAATAGTAATAAAATTATAGTTCTATTTTTAGTTGAAGTACAAATTTTCTAGTAATTAAATTAAGAAGTTAACATAACTTCAAATATTTTTTGCAGTATATTCATTTAAAAAAGGAAAAAAATAATTTTATTATCAAAAGGTTAACCAAATAAATGGACCAAATTATTATTTTTAAATAACCTAGAAGATCACCCATAATATAAGCAAATGTAGTGAATTATATTTATATTTGACATAAATAGTAACCACTAGAGTATAGAAATTGGCAAACATCGTCCCCCACACCACATACAATAGACGTCATAAAGATGTATACAGTATTTATACGGAGTAATCAAATATGAAAACCCTCGTTCCCCATCTCATGGCACGCGAAAGCCTATTTTGATGAGGGTGGCGGAGAAATAGAAGGCATGGTCGGCATTGCAGGCAGTGGAGGCAATTTCATCTTTGGCATTGTCGGCAGTGATGGGAACGTGGCCTTCGGCAGCGCAGGAGCAGCCGACAGCGGAGGCACTGTCATCTTTGGCATTGCTGGAAGCGGTGGCAACGTGGCCTTCGGCAGTGCAGGAGCAGCCGGATTTTGAGGCAGCGAAATCTTTGGCATCGTCGGAAGTGGTGGCAATGCGGTGGGCTTCGGCAATGTAGGAACTGCTGGCACTGTAGGCAATGGGATAGCCGGCAATGCAGGCAGCGTCGGCAATGATGAGATTGTGGCTTGAGGCACCACAGGAATCGGTGGTAGAGGAGGCAAGGCAAGCTTGGGTGAAGCCGATAGTGGAGGTATCAAAGGCATTGCTTGCAGGAGATGTCGAGCTGCGAAGCTCACGTCAATAATGCTCGACATTAACAATGCCCCCATGAAAGAGATGATCAAGCAGATCTTAGTAATGGAGTCGGAAGCCATATCGATTAATTGGTCGATATTAAGGGTTGATTATTTCGGAGAGCTTGCAGTCAATTATTTATAGGGATAAAACTGGAGCAAATGAGGGCAGAATGGTGGAAAAAGTTTGATGAAATGTGGTTGGACGACTTGGAAGAAATAGACTAAGCTAGTTCAACTATGGGAGGTTTCAGCAGCACTCTTTGCTAAAATCATTTGATTTTAATTATAACCTTCTGGCTTCTTACCTTAGTTTTTAAATTAAAAATTTTTCATTTATGATATACATAGATGGGAGATTAATTAAAAATGATTATTTTTCCCTTTGGTTGATGTGTATTTAAAGAAATAGCTCGAATAATTATGTCGTGCTCAAACTTTAAAATTTACACCCCAAGATATCAGGCTTATTATTTACTCAATATTATTGTAATACTAATTACTTACTTACTAAAAAAAAAAAAATTATTGTAATACTAAGAAACCAATCTTGTTGATAGTTACCTCGGTATGGGACTTTAGAGTCATTTCTTGGGCGGGCTCACCTTCCGCTCATCCCAAATCTACACTGAATTTTAAAATCCTGACAATAAGCCTTCCATACATTTAATATTTGGTATTCTAATTTGTCTGGTGCCTCCGTTGGCAACATTTTTCGGGATTTTAAATCTCTTGTCATCACACTGTTGTGCAGGAATTTGGATTCTGAATCCAAAGCATGCTCCATCCAAACTGATAGCTCATCGGGTCAAATTATTATTCTAGGTATATA
>JAODPA010094199.1:0-22813 GCA_025585075.1 Nepenthes mirabilis | reverse complement strand
AAATTAAAAGATATAAGAAGAATAAGAAATTTTGGTCAAAGATGAGCACAAGGATTTTATGTTTTAATGTATCTTGTTGTTAAATATCTTGTGAGTCATGCACTCGACTAAAAGTAGCTTATTAGACTTTGTATGAGATGGAGATTATTATACCTGTGATATGTTTTTTTAGCTGAGAATATTTTTCCTCTCTTATGGGGTTATGACAGAATATTTATAATGTTGAAGGGCGATTTCAACTTCCTCCATAGCCCGTAAACCATTATCGGCTTGCTCTTATTTGCTTCAGCCGGTTATGACTAATTTGCTCTTATCTACTTTAACCGGTTACGATTAGTTTTC
Organism: Nepenthes mirabilis; assembly: GCA_025585075.1. Lineage (NCBI taxonomy): Eukaryota > Viridiplantae > Streptophyta > Magnoliopsida > Caryophyllales > Nepenthaceae > Nepenthes > Nepenthes mirabilis. The sequence goes on along the minus strand of JAODPA010094199.1, from coordinate 22,471 downwards.
TCTTATCTGATGGGCCCTATTCTGGTCATCTCACCATGGGCCTTTTTTCTAAAAAGGTCAATTTTAAACCGTGATATGGGTGAATCTTCAAAGTATATATTCTATTAGCGCACCTTGCTCTAAATTGGCCCATTAACAACAATTCCTATCAAAATCTATAACACATCTTAACACCCAAACGCCTTTTGGACTTGAACGGTAAAATGTTAAGAAACAATTACACAAAATGGGGATTCTAAAGATTGAACAGATTACCACTTGATCAATTAGGCTTCGATTCAAAATTTTAAATTATTCAGTAAAAGCCTACCAATTTTGAGAGTTCTTATCGGCCGAAGTAAAAGGGCAAAAACCGTCAAACTTGCATTCATTGTACGGAAGTGTTGCGTCCCGGGCCCGCGATTATCGTACGGATTAAAGAGCCTTCGGATTCCTCACCGTGCGGTAGCTTCGGAAGAAGGATCTGACCTCCGTCTCTATGAACCTCGGCCTGCACAACACAAACAACAAACAAGAGGTCAGGGGTCCGGCAGGATTTCTCCCACCGAGGCCGCTCCTACGCTCAAATCAGCAAATTCCCGCAATAAACGGAAATGGCACACGCTAAGGGTGGCGCGCAGGTGTATGCTGTAGAAGCGTAAGAGGTGTTCGTGCGGTGATATGGGGAATGCGGTGAGCAGGTGGTGGAAGGCCTGGCTTCCGTGGTGCACCGCAAGGGGTGACTGACTTTCCCGTGATCTGTGGAGATGCCGGGAAGGAACACGAGCTAGTTATCGCCGACAGAAGTGAGGTGATCCCCAATTCCGGATTGTTGCTCTCCCGAGATCTAGCGGGGAAGAGGTGAGCTGAAGAGTATGGCTCGTTGTTTAAATTCTGGATTCAAAGGGAGCCACAGATGAAGATGCTGAAGGGAGAAAAAAGAAGGATCCCCTCTCTGCGGGGTATGAAGGCACTTACATGCCTCTTCCCGTTAATCTTTTGGGCGCCAAAATGCCCGTTGCAAGGGCTTCTGCGCCGCTGGTCAATGCCGTGGACCGCCGGTCACGCCGGTGGCCACTCTGCTACAGCTTGCAGGTTTTCTGACGTTGAAGGCCACGCTTGATTATTCTTGGAACGTGGAGGGGTTGGCCGCCTGCAGGTGGTTGCGTGAGCCGCTGGTGCTGCTCCAGCCGATTTTCCGTCGTCCCCCCGCATGCCTTTCCGCTTGCAGCGCATTAAATGAGCTGCAGGTTTCCGTTCCTTCTGCTAGCGTGGGCCTTCCGCGCGTTTTGGTTCTTGGGCTGGGCTTACCGCCTTGCGCTGGCATCCAAATCCTTCGTGGGTCGCAGAATTCTTCATGGGCCAGGTCATGGGACCAAACACTAGCCCCCCATGCCTGGGCCGGTCAGTGGTCGGGCCTGACATGTCCCTGGGGCCCATTCCGCAGCCTCACAGCTCTCCCTGTGCCGCGCTACTTGTTTGTCATTTTCTGAGTTCGCGCCTTCCCCAGGAGCCCGGGCAGGCTTTTCAGGCGCTGCCATGACCCTTCACTTCCCCTGGCGGGATTCGCGTGCCTTGGGTTGCGTCTAACCAATGGTCTTCCCTATTGCCCGAAAGGCGTTTGCTAGGTGCCGTGTCTCGTCGGGCAAGAGGGTAGCTGGCGTTTCGCCCATAAATAGGAGGGCACCCAAGCAAGTTGAGCTCATCCCTTGGCAACCATCGGAGTGACGATGAGGAGATCCTGGCGTTCCCCGCCTTTAGCGAGTCCTCGAGAGGGAATTGGATGGATCAGCCGAATATTTGAGGCCTTTGTTGAAGACTGTCGTAGCCCTTGTTCCGCAATTCGCCTTTCTTGCTAACGAGGGTGGCTCGGCCATTCTACCGTCGTCGTGCGCTCCTTTTCGGGTTGCGGCCTGGCTGGCTTGAGAAGACCCTTGGAAGATCCCCGCGGATACCTTCACCTGTAAGGTGAAGGCTTTTGCAGGGGATCTCCCCGCGTGTCATGCCAGGGCGCAGACCACGGAAGGACCGCGGGGTCAGTAGCCCTCCGTGGGAGCGGGGTTCCTCACCTGACCTTCCCGGAGTGCCTTTCTGACCCCTGTGCTGCCTGTACCCTGGTGGATTGGATTCTTGCCCCTTCCACCAGGGGATGCCCTGCGCCTCCGGACCAGTGCGCTCGACGAACCACCGACGGCTCCAGCCGTGGGGATCTCATGTGGATCACGTTCGTGAAGCTCATCTGGGACGGGGCACAGGAGCATACAGGGCATCGCACCGTTGTTTCCCTCCGTCTTTCTCGCAGCTTTATCGTTGTAAATCTTGTACTTTGTAAGAAAGTATAGATTAATAAAAGAAATAGCCTCCTTTTGCCGTCATTTTCATCTTATCTCCGCGCGCACTTTTCGCCGCTGGGCGTTTTGTCCTGAGGATCCACGTGTTACTTTGTGAAAGCTTGAGGGATTTTCGTCTGCAGTCACGTCTTTTGGGGTGGCCGGCGCATTTAATTCTTGCGTGGTCAGGGGACGTCGCTTCGTTTTGGAAACACGCGAGGTCCCAGGGGCTTTCCACGTGCGAAATCCCTATTGGCCACGCCTTAAAGCCTCCTGTCTTTTGGGGTTGCCGCCCTTTCAGGAGAAAACTCGCATACTTAAATGCGCCACTCTCTCCCAAGAGAGGCACTCGTTTGCCCTTGTACGCTTATTGGCAGTTTGCTTTTCCTGTGCGTATTTCCTCGCTGCGAGATCAATGGAAGATACCTCTAGCGACACGTAGCGCTCCTCTTACGAGTCCGAGTTCAGTTCCCACGTCCCTGTGTCCTCAGGAGCCGACACTTCAGGAGGGGCTCGCTCTGAAGCCACGGTCGCTGGCCCTTCTCGGAGTCGGGGAGTACCTCCGGGTTTTGAGAGGGTCCCGTCGTGTCGCAGCGCGGCTGCAGCTGAGATGGAGCGGCTGAGAGACCGCGTTGCGCACTTGGAGAGTGCCTGGGCCGAATCGGAGGCCAGGGCCGCACGCCTGGTCGGTGCCAATGTGGGGGCACAGGCCCGCATATTGGCCCTCGAGGGAGAGGCTGAGCGATTCAAGTGGCAGTATGAGACTGAGGTTGCTGGGCTACAGGCGGAGGCCAGGATCACTTGCATTACTGGCACTGATGTGGATGCGCAGGCCAGCGCATTGGTGCTTGAAGAAGAGATCGAGCGACTTAAGAAGTGACACGAGGCTGAAGTCGCCGAGCTGCAGTCGGAGCTGAGGACGAGGCTTCGGCCAGAGGGAGTGAACCCTGCCCTGGAGCAGACTTATTTTGACGCCGTTAGGCTTTGCCGGAGGCTGGCCTCTTTGGAAGACCCAAGCTTCCGCGTGGGCATCTTAGACCCTCGCAATTCGCTCGCCCGAACTCGAGATCAACTGGTGGACTACCACGTCCAGAGCTCCTCTACTGGCCATTGGGACCATTAGCCGCTCTCGCCGTGGACGTGCACTTCTTCTCTCTTTTTTTTTTTTTTGTAACTGTTGTAACGGATCTCATAGGTATAATGGAAGCCGTTGATTTTTCGCACCGTTTTGTCTGCTGAATCTCTTGCTTCTTGGCTGCATTTTTCGATTTTGTGTTACCATGCGCTCCTTTATGGGCTCTGCTATCGTGAGCCTTCATTTAATGTGCCGACGCCAGCATGCATCCTCGCCAGGCGGCTGAAAGGACGCGCCTGCTAGTCTGGTGCCTAGCCATCATTGCGGTCGATTGGGATTCTGCGGTGCGCCGTGTAGTCACCACGTGTCCCAATCGCCTTCAGCAGCGCCGTGTTGGTTTCCCGCCTTTTGGCTTGGCACTGCCTATTTAAACCAGTCGACGATTGCTTCCTCTCCTCTGCCGATTTCTTCTCTGCATGTACTTGTGATTTTTAAGAGACAAATGGCGATAAAGAGGTAAAGCTCTTCTTCTTCCCATGCCCCCAGAGTCGCGCGTCATGGTGTTCTCAACACTAAGTCCGTCCTGACTGCTGGAAACATTGCCGCTCTCATGGTTGATTACGGCCTCCCCACCGATTGGAGTTACCGTGCTCCTGACGCACTAGATAGAGCCTGCGCTCCCCCTACAGGCTTTATTACGGTGTACGAGTACCACCTGAGGGGGGGCTTCGTTACCCTTCGAACTGCTCACTGTACGCGGTGGTAGACGCGCTGGGAGTCCCGATGGCAAGGCTGCATCCTAACGCCTTGCGTTATCTGGTATCCTTATGTATTTTTGCCATCATTCACAGTTGCACTTTTAATGCCAAGGCAGCGAGGATGATCTTTCGATTCATGCAGTCAGAGGATTGGGTGTCGATGTCCCCCAAGGCGGGGTTTCGCTTTCGCGGCACCAATCCTGACTCGGTGAAGGGTTGGAAGGAGCGCTTCTTCTTTTTGCAGGAGCCCCTGACTCTGAGCTCCCGAGGGTTTGGGGCCCGACCTCAAAGTACTTTCAGGAGAAGCCGACTCCCGAAAACGTCGCAGAGTCTGAGAAGCTGATAGCCGCTATCAAGTCTGAAGAGGAGAACTTCTCGATTCTGGGCTACTACTTCACCTCCATCACGTTTGAGGCTTGTAGGTGGGGACCTTCTGCGGGCTTGGCGATGGCTGGACTAGGTAAGGAAGGTCCAGGAGATACAGCCGCTTCTCCACCGTCCGGGGGTACTGAGGAGGAAAGCTACTCGTTGCTGGAGTCGTCGTCAAGCAACGGTGAGGACGAGGCTGCCCTTAAGAGGCTAAGGGAAGCCGAGGGGACTTCTTTGAGGAGGTCCAGGAGACGAATCTCCAGCCCTTCCGTTGTGGTGGGAAGTCCGGCTTCGAAGAGATCCGCGAGCACGGGTCACCAGGGGGAAACCGCCGAACCGTCGTTGACTTCGGTCGCGGGACTAGCCGCTAGCGAAGTTCGCGAGGTCGAGTCTCTACCCGCTGGGGATCCACCCACTTGCTCCGCTGCAGAGGCGACGGATGATGTCGTCGTCCTTGAGGGCCCGGTGGGGCCGTTTGCTATCGCGCCTGAGCCAGCATCGGAGGTCAGGGGACCTGTGGAGTCGCCACCGATCTTTGTGGAGCCCATTTCGGAGCGTAGACCCCCCGAAGATTTGGCCACACCTACGGAGGACGGCGTCGCTCCCGCTGCTGATCCAGTACAGGCTGACGAAGGGGAAGCCGGGACGTCCTCGTGGCCAGAGCCCCCGAGCGCTCCTACGGCAGCCAGCCTTCCAGTCAGCCCTCCTTCAGCAGGCGAAGGAGCTGAGCCCCAGGGAGAGGTTTTTTCAGGTAATCTCGCGCGTTCTCCGAGCGCGGCTCCTGCTCAGGTACGGCTGTTTCCATCTGGCCTTTCTTTTTGGTTACATGCTTCGGAAGTGCTTTTGACATTGCTTCTCATGCAGGCTCCAGATGAGGTCAACCCTTTTGACGCGTTGGCTGCCCTCTTTTGCGGGGATTTCCAGCAGGCCATCTCCAGCGGACAGCGGCTCGCCTCCAGCGGGCAGGCCCAGATCGCATCTCTCAAGGAGGAAATCGGGCAACTGCGGCAGAGAGTGGAGCAGCTGGAGGCCCTGCTCACCGCTTTGGAGGACAGAGTCGCTAGGTTTGTCAGAGACATGGTTGGTCGGCACTCTGCTTCGGAGATACGGCTAGCTTTGGAGGCCCGTTATTGGGACAGCATCCGCCTCTGCCGCAAGATCACCTCCTTGGCGGCTCCCCACGTGCTTGAGGGCGTTTTTCATCCGGGGAACATCGGGGTAGATGAGGCGTCTCGGCTAAGGAATTTTTACGAGGAGGCCGGTCCGTCGAGTCTTCCGGATTAATCTCTATTTTCGTTAGTCATTAGACCGCCTTTTGTCTTTATACTGTACTTCCCTCTTGTAGATGAATGAGAAGTGACCATTTTTCCTTTGTACTGATACTTCTTCTGTCGTGGGACGTAGCTTGCTCTTTTCATTTGCTTTAATATGTGGGATCATGTTTCATGCTCGAACGCTAGGCTCTTTGGAGCCATTGTTGCTAAGGCCCCATCCAGGCGCCTTCTTGCGTGGCGCTCGTCCTTCGTAAGAAGAGGTCATCATAGCTCACGCGTTTGGGGGGCTCGATCCGGTGAAACGGACGTCGTTGCCAAGCCCCTGGAGCCACCACAAGGGTCAGCGCGGCTGTCAGGCCGCGGTAACCGGACTCCTGGGTCCAGGACTCGGTCACGTATGATTGCGGGAGGTGTGTCGCCCTGCTCAAAACGTTATAATCACCAAGTTGAGGTCCGGGTCCTCGACCATTGTAAACTGAGGGTACTCTCTTCTGTTCAAGAAGGTCACCGCACGCCTGCGATTCTTTGCCCCCTAAGGTTTTATTGGCCGTAGATTGGGGACTCGGGAAGCCCCCAGGCCTGATGCTTTGACCGCCTGGGTCTTTTGCTTCAGCCTGCGGCTGGCTGCCTCCGGGCTGTCTAGCACGGGGCTTGGTCTCTGGGTGGCCGCTCGGGCCTACTGGCGCGGAGCCAAAATGTGTAAAGCCGTTCCCAGGCCATCTGGCGTGGGGACGGGGTCCTGGGACGGTCGACTTCGGACCGTCTGGCGCTGGGCCAAGGACTGGTTTTGCGGACGGACGCTCGTCCTCCCGACTTAGGGGCAGTCTAGGTCGTTTGATTTAAGTATGCAATGCATGTCACCAATTCACACAAATGAATATGCAGGATGATAGAAAAAGTGATTATGTTAGCCAAAGGATAAAGCTCATGCCCAAGCATTCATCATGATGTGTGCGTGTGCGAGTTACCTGAGCCGATGTGGCGTTACTGATAATACTTCCTTAAGTTGGCGGCGTTCCAGGTCCGCGGGACCAATTTTCCGTTCTGGGCGCGCAGCTTGTACGCTCCCCTCCGGAGGATTGCTGAGACGAGGAACGACCCCTCCCATCCGGGGGAGAGTTTGTTCCTGTTCGCAGTCTTTCCTGCCGCCTCTACGCTCCGGAAGACCAGATCCCCAACTTCTAGTGGGCGCGCCTTCACTCGCTTGTTGTAATACCGTGCGACCCGCTGCTGATAGGCCACGGTTCGCAGTCGCGCGGCGTCTCGGACTTCCGAGAGCAGTTCCAGGCTTTCCCGAAGCCTTTGTTCGTTGGTGGCTGGGTCGAAGCATTCGATCCGCAGGCTAGGCATTCCCACTTCTACGGGTACCACAGCCTCAGCCCCAAAGCAAAGGTTGAAGGGCGTCTCCCTCGTTGGCTCTTTCGCTGTCGTTCGGTATGACAATAGCACGGACGGTAGCTCCTCAGTCAAGGAGCCCCCTGCGTCCTCCAGCCTGGTTTTTAGTCCATGCAGCAACGTGCAGTTGGTGACTTGGACTTGTCTGTTTGCTTGAGGGTGCGCCACAGACGTATGTACCAGCTTGATGCGAAGGTCTCGGCAGTACTTTGCGAAACGTTTGCCGGTGAACTGGGTTCCGTTATCGGTCACTACGACCTCCGGGATCCCGAAGCGGCAAACGATGCCTTGACGGAGGGACTCCGTCGCGTTTTGCTCTGTGATCTTGGCGAGAGGGACGGCTTCCACCCACTTCGTAAAGTAGTCAATGTCAACGATCAAGAACTTCCTTTGTCCGGCGGCCATTGGCAGGTGTCCAAGTATGTCGAGCCCCCATTGCGCGAACAGCCATGGGGATTGGAGATAGTGTAGCTCGGTGTGCAGCTGGCGTGTCATGTTGCCATGCACCTGGCAACTTTCACACTTGTGAACGAATTCCATAGCATCCCGTTTCATGGTGGGCCAGTAGATTCCCTGTCGCATGACGTTGAACGCTAGGTTTTTTCCGCCGACGTGTGAGCCGCACAATCCCAGGTGCACTTCCGCCAGTGCGTAATCGGCTTCTTCTGGCGTGAGGCACTTCAGGAGAGGAGTGGAGTATCCTCGCCTGTATAGCCTTTCATTCAGGACCGCATACCATCCTGCCGTTTTCTTGATTCGCTTGACTTCGTTAATGTCGTCAGGTAGGGTTCCCTCAGTTAGGAACCTTACGTACTGTGTCATCCAGTTGTCTCTTGTGTTCACCCGCAAAACTTCTTTGTCTTCGATGTCGATGCTGGGTGCGTTTAGGACTTCCCTGGGCTCCCTCGCATACTGCTCTACAGTCCTCGCGGCCGCGTCCCGGGCCAGTCGGTCAACGCACTCGTTATCCGATCTAGGGATATGCTCGATCTCAAACCGACCGAAATCAGGGATCAAGGCCCTTACTTTCGCCAAGTACCTCACAAGCTGTGGGTTCAAGGCGTCAAAGTTTCCCTTCACCTGATTGACGACGAGCTCGGAATCACTGCGCACCACTAACGACCGTGCTGAACACTCCTTTGCCAGTCGTAGGCCCGCGAGGAGGGCTTCGTACTCTGCAACGTTGTTCGTGGCCGGGAAGGCCAGAGTAACGGAGTATACGATCTCCATGCCCTCGGGCGTTCTTAACACGACACCAGCTCCACTGCCTGCCTGGGTTGATGATCCATCCACGTTCAGCGTCCACTCAGGGAGATCGCCGTGTACCGTAATCTCTGGGTTGTCATCTTCTTCTTGCGCAGACATCGCCGCTTCTACGATAAAGTCCGCCAGAGCCTGTCCCTTCACGGTTGGTCGGGGCCGGAACTCCAGGTCGAATTCCCCGAGCTCGACAGCCCACTTAACCAGCCGGCCGGACGTCTCCGGCTTTCGCAAGATCGACTTCAGCGGCTGGTCTGTCAGTACAACGATCCGGTGTGATTGAAAATAGGGTCGCAGCTTCCGCGCCGCATAGACAAGTGCGAGCGCCATCTTTTCAGCGTGCGGATAGCGTGCCTCTACGTCAGTCAGCACCCGGCTCACGTAGTACACTGGCCGTTGTCTGCCCTCGCGCTCCGCAACTAACACCGAGCTGAGGGCCGCTGTGGACGTGGCCAAGTAGAGGTAGAGATCTTCGCCTTCACGCGGCGAGCTCAAGAGCGGCACGCTGGAGAGGTAAGCTCTCAGTTCCCTGAAGGCTTCATCGCATTCTTCACTCCACTTGAACCCCTGCGACTTAGTGCCCCTGAGCGCCTTGAAGAAGGGCAAATATTTCTCGGCTGACTTGGCGAGGAACCGCGAGAGGGCAGCTATTCGCCTGGTCAACTTCTGGACCTCTTTTATCGTCCGCGGAGGGCTCAGGTCGAGGATGGCGTTGATCTTCTCTGGGTTGGCTTTTATGCCTCGTTGGGACACGATGAAGCCTAGGAACTTCCCTGAGGTTACTCCGAACGCGCACTTGGCGGGGTTGAGTTTCATCCCGTGCCGTCGGAGGACCTGAAAAGTCTCATCCAAGTCGTTGACGTGGTCGCTCACGATTCTGCTTTTCACTAGCATGTCGTCGACGTACACCTCCACGTTCCGTCCAATCTGAGCTTCGAACATCTTGTTTACAAGGCGCTGGTAGGTCGCGCCAGCATTCTTGAGACCAAAGGGCATCACTCTGTAGCAATACGTACCCTGGTCTGTCATAAATGAGGTGTGCTCCTCGTCTTTCAGGTCCATCCGGATCTGGTTGTACCCAGAGTATGCGTCCATGAAGCTCAGGAGTTCGTGTCCGGATGTGGAGTCCACGAGCTGGTCAATTCTGGGAAGCGGAAAGCTGTCTTTGGGGCAGGCCTTATTCACGTCTGTGAAGTCGACACACATCCGCCACTTACCGCTACTCTTTTTTACCAAAACGACGTTGGACAGCCATTCCGGGTACTAGACTTCTCTGATGAATCCTGCGTCCGAGAGCCTCTTCACTTCTTCCCTAATGGCGACCAACTTTTCGACGGAGTGGTTCCTCCGCTTCTGCCGAACGGGCTTTCGGCTCGGGTCAAGGCCCAGCTTGTGGACTATGACCTCGGCCGGTATCCCGGGCGTGTCAGCGGGCACCCACGCAAACACGTCGGAGTTAGTCCTAAGGAAGGTGATCAACCGGTCACGCTCCGCAAGGTGGAGGGACCTCCCCACGTTGATGCATCGTTCTGGCTCGGATGGGTTCAGTGGGATCGCCTCAGTTTCCTCACCGGACTGGGCCTGTTGCAGCGAGGTTTCGTCACGGAGATCAAGGTCTTCGTCCGGGTAGCGCGGTGCCGCGGGGTTGATCTGGGATATGTAGCACGTACGTCCCAATATCTGATCCCCAAGGACCTCACCCACGCCCCACGGGGTGGAAAATTTCACCTTCAGGTGTGGGATCGACGTCACAGCCTCGAAGGCGGTCAGGAAAGGTCTGCCTAATATGGCATTGTAGACGGATGGAAGGTCAACGACAAGGAACGCCAGTTCTCGCGTTACGGAGCGCGGGTGGGTCCCCATGGTGACTTCCAGCCGCACTATCCCTTGCACAGGGATTGGCTCGTTGTCCAAGCCGTACAAGGGACCGCTTGCAGCTTTCATTTGACTTCGTTTTAATCCGAGTTTAAGAAAGGCAGTGAGATATAGCAAATTCTGAGAACTTTCATTATCAATGAAGACCCGTTTTAATTAGTAGTCCTCTCCACCACCTGAAACTAGGGCCGATACAACAAGGGGATCGATATAGGGAGAGGTTACATGTGCCATGTCGTCGCTGCTAAAGCTAATGACATCATTCCTAACCTCTATCTTCGCCCGCTTGTTGCTGGAAGTTGCCTCCGGCTGCCCACGCCTGGCGCCCACGGTATTAGCAGAGGAGACCATATGGACCACGCCGGCGGCCGTGCGGGCTCTCGGAGGTTCACTGGCCTCACCGTTGGAGGTAGCGGGCTCCTGCCCTGAGCTCTTCACGAACCGCTTCAAGTGTCCGTGCCGGATCAGATCTTCGATTTCCTGCTGCAGGGTCCGACAGTTCTCAGTCAAGTGTCCCAGACAGCGGTGGTACTGGCAATACTTCGTCTGTTCTCTGCCGCTGGGACCCTTGGGCGTCTTTGGCCACTTGAAGAATTTCTCATCCTGGATCTGCATCAGGATGTTTGCACGGCTATCGTTCAGAGGGGTCAGGGAGATCCTGCTGTAATCTTTTTTGGGTCCCAGTGAGGGCCGTTGTTGCTTCCGACGTTTCAGGAAGCGCTGGCCGTCGCCATCCCTCTTTCTCCCGCCAGATGCTCTGGGGGCTTCCGGGGGCCGATCCACTCGCTCGGAGCACTTCGCCTCGTTGGCCTCTTCGGCCGTGATGTACGCCCGGGTAATGGTCTCAGCCTCCCGGAAGGTCTGAGGGCGCTGGTGCGACAGGTGCTTGAAGAAATCCCTCGCCGCCAAGGTGGCGATGAAGGCGTTGAGTTTCAGCTCATCGGAGAGATGAGGGATCCGCCGCGCCTCGGCGATGAAACGGTCCAGGAACCGCTTCTGGCTTTCGTCTGACCTTTGGCGGAGGCGGACCAGATGCCACGGTTGCCTCTCCTCTCTTTGGCTTGAGGCGAACTGGCTCAAGAAGCTGTTACCAAGCTCGTCAAACGAGCGTATGGAGTTCGACGGGAGACCATGGAACCAGAGCAACGCGTCCCCCCTGAGGGTGACGGGAAAGCACTGGCACATTAAGGCCTCGCTCGCCCCTTGCAGAGATAGGTGGGTGCGGAAGCAGTTGAGGTGGTCCATTGGGTCATTGCTTCTGTCTACCCCTTCAGGACCGGCATCTTTAACTTGTTCAGCAGCGGTTGCGTCCGCAAGTCCATGGCGAAGGACGATCTACGGAGGTCGGCGGAGGAGGGCGCAGGTTTCTCCTTATGCAGGGTGTCCCACAGCACTTTGACTTTCTCCTCCATCGACGGATCCGTAGTGTCTCGACGCATTGATGACGTCGTGGAGCTCCGTGTTGCCCCGGAGGTGTGTCCGAGCTAGTCGGGGATGGCGACTCTCCGCTTGGGTGGCGCGTTCGCCGTTGGAGCCTTCAGCGGCTGGTCTCCCGTTGCCACGCGAGTTGCGGGGGTTTCGCCTCTCAGGGCTCTCCTCCCGATCATCGCGGGCGGGATGACTTTCCGCTTCGTCCTGATCATTCCCACCTGGGGCCGCCGGGGTCGTTGCGCGGCCAGCTCGGTTGGCTCGTCTCCTGCGAGCGGCTTCCCGACGCCTTTCTCTTTTGGAGGTGGAGGCCTGGGATGCTGGAGGGGCAGTCCCGGGCCAAGCAGTCCCCGTGTTCTCGCATATAGCGCGGAGAACCTGTTTCATGTCGCTGACGTCTGCAGCCAAGCGGCGGACGTCAGGCTCTGGTTGATCGTTTGCTTGGTTCCTGGCGGGGGGAACTTCATTTTGGGCGGCGACCTCCACCGCCGGAACACTAGTTTGTGCTCGAGTGTTCACCATCTTTTGTTGTTCTGTCGTTAGGTGGGAAAGAGACACTGGACTTTTGTCAATTTCCCATAGACGGCGCCAATGTTGCGTCCCGGGCCCGCGATTGTCGTACGGATTAAAGAGCCTTCGGATTCCTCACCGTGCGGTGGCTTCGGAAGAAGGATCCGACCTCCGTCTCTATGAACCTGGGCCTGCACAACACAAACAACAAACAAGAGGTCAGGGGTCCGGCAGGATTTCTCCCACCGAGGCCGCTCCGACGCTCAAATCAGCAAATTCCCACAATAAACGAAAATGGCGCACGCTAAGGGCGGCGCGCAGGTGTATGCTGTAGAAGCATAAGAGGTGTTCATGCGGTGATATGAGGAATGCGGTGAGCAGGTGGTGGAAGGCCTGGCTTCCGTGGTACACTGCAAGAGGTGGCTGACTTTCCCGTGATCTGTGGAGATGCCGGGAAGGAACGCGAGCTAGTTATCGCCGACGAAAGTGAGGTGATCCTCAGTTCCGGATTGTTGCTCTCGCGAGATCGAGCGGGGAAGAGGTGAGCTGAAGAGTATGGCTCGTTGTTTGAATTCTGGATTCAAAGGGAGCCACAGATGAAGATGCTGAAGGGAGAAAAAAGAAGGATCCCCTCTCTGCAGGGTATGAAGGCTCTTATATGCCTCTTCCCGTTGAACTCTTGGGCGCCAAAATACCCGTTGCAAGGGCTTCTGCGCCGCTGATCAATGCCGTGGACCGCCGGTCACGCCGGTGGCCACTCTGCTACAGCTTGCAGGTTTTCTGACGTTGAAGGCCACGCTTGATTATTCTTGGAACGAGGAGGGGCTGGTCGCCTGCAGGTGGTTGCGTGAGCCGCTGGTGCTGCTCCAGCCGATTTTCCGTCATCCCCCCGCATGCCTTTCCGCCTGCAGCGCATTAAATGCGCTGCAGGTTTCCGCTCCTTCTGCTAGCGTGGGCCTTCCGCGCATTTTGGTTCTTGGGCTGGGCTTACCGCCTTGCGCTGGCGTCCAAATCCTTCGTGGGCCGCAGAATTCTTCATGGGCCAGGTCATGGGACCCAACAGGAAGAATAATTTAATTTGAAGAAAAAACTATTACGTTCTTGAACCATGACGACTTTTATTGACAAATTCACACGGATCTCACACTAATCAAAAATAATTTCATATCATTCTTTACAACCTTTTTTGTGTGCGTGTATTTATTCCTCTAAGTTCGTATACATGCACGCATGTATGTATGTATATCCTTGCAAGTATCGGGCATCCCCACGGCAAAATTCAGCTAGGTCCATAGATAGATGCGAGCGAATGAGGGGTGCTCGTGGTTCCCACATAGGCTTGCACTGTGCTACGCCAAGACTTCTCAAGCCGAGCTCGCCGAGCTGCCTCTTGAATCCGGAGGTCATGTTGTCTTAGCATTCGATCAGCATCATTTGAGGGAACCAATAGCGGCCCGGACAAATGAATCCGATCATTCTCAGGCCTGGAACCATGTTGGAACTGGAAGAAGGGCAAAGAAAGACAATTTAACTCCAAGAGGAACAGATCAGTCAGAAACAAAATGTAGGATTCTATCAAATATCAAAAAACATAATTTCCATTGTGATGCATGAATTTTTCGATTTTGTTTCTGATGCAGAAATTAAAAATATTATGTATATATATATATATTACAAAATAATGCTTAAATTAAAAAAGTATTTCAAAATAAAGTATAGGAGACTAAGAGGGGCTGGCTAACATGGAAAATTTAAATGGGGATATAACATACTTACCAAGTACCTAATTTGAAATAAAAGTTCAATTGGAATGTTAAAACATGTGCATAAGATAAGTATAGCAGAGCTGAGACTGTTAATAACATTATCAATAGCACCTAAGAAGACGAGTATCTACTAGTAGGAAGTATAAGAAAAGAAATTCCTTTCGGATATATTCAAACTGCTGTTGAGTATGTTTTTCTTTATTGAGAAACTGAAGAAGCTATATAAGGATTTTGCCTCATCCAATCACATGGTTCTTAGTCATATCATACATAAACTAACTTATTTTATGAAACTAGTGCAATTAGGATCACCCACGTTCAACTAGGATCTTGGTTCTTGAATTTATACACGAATTAAGATCAAGAAAATATGGTTTTTATAATTATTAACACAAACCCTTTCTATTATTTTATGTTGTCAAAGAATTGAACTACGAAAATATGTATTGTTGATGCTACAGATAATAGAAAGATGAATGATGGATGCAGAAAAACTTGGAGTGATGTACTGCTTCTCTCAGAGGACACTACATCAAATAGAATGATACAGAGAAAAATACATTCACATAGTCTGCATCATATAGTAGCACACGAGGCTTCATTCTTATTGTTCTTTAGTCGACGCCGACAGTAATTTCATGCATGCATGCAAGCTAGTGTGTTTTAACCAAGGAAACTAGAGGAAAATGCGTTGAAGCTTACCATTGCTGTTGTCCTGAAACTGGCCTTTTGTTCAAGTTTCTGCGAACACATTTTATCCTGCATATAATAAAACCAATCCTGGTTTCTCGAATTCTCCAACTCGTGGAACAATCTGGGAAATCTTCCAGCTCGACTAGCTGCATAAGTATTGGGAGAAGGGTGAGGATTTTCATGACGATCTTCACTAGATAGAATCAATGACTTGGTTCCACTTGGAACCATGGGGCGATTGATAGGTTTCCTCCCAGGGTTTGGCCATCCAGCCCCTATAGTCAGGGGTCCTGAACGAGTACCACTCTTATAAAGATAGTCGAAGATCTCTTTTCCAACTTCGTTAGCTGCCTCCGAATTTCTAGGAGGACCAGGTGGATGACAAGAAGGGGAATCCTCCCGGCGAGAGTTGGGTGTCTCACCTCGGCTTATTGAATCGGAGAATAATTTTCTTCTCTGCATCTGAAATATGGAATAATTAGAGTCAATAGACTATAGCTAGCAACTGCTGAATTAAATAGAACAATCAAGATAAAATCATACAAGTAAAAAAATGATAGTTCGGTGCACAAAATTTCCACTATGTGACGAGTCCAAAAAGGATTGGACAACTTGAGGCCAATCATACGTGGTATTACCTTGGATTATATATAAGAAGGCGCTTCTGCGGCTCAAATTCATGACCAACAGGTCACACAACAACACTTCCGTTGTGTCAATACTCACATTCATAAAAAATCATGTAGAATGTAAAACAACATCATGTAAAATGTTGCAAAGCATGAGATGCTAAAAACTCAAGGAGAATTATCCCTCTACAAGCAAATGCACTTAACACTATGATCCCAAAAACAGGAAAAATGTGCGACATTATCTGTAGCAAGGGTTCTGCATTTGATTGGATTTCAATGTTTCTTGAACTTCTCATAGGAAAAGAGAACTCGGGTACCAGAGGAGTTCAGATAATTAGTTTCATTTTCAGAAGAAAAGCATAAAGTGCCCTGTATTTAGCTAATCTTTCTGTAATTTACCTGCACTGATGAGACTAATTCGGCACCAGCCTTTAATGATAGTGCTGCAGGAGGTGCTTGTGATCCTTGCCTTCTGAGGTCAACCCTCTTTCCCCTTCTTACCATTGCTTCGTTTCTATGAAATTTCATGAAACAAGAGAAACAAGATAAGAGATCCCATTTTATAACATTTTTAAGGTAGAAAGTCATGTTATAAAATGAGTGCATTTGTGAAAGACAGAATCATTAGATCATAACTAGCAGAAGCAGGCCCTACAAAATTGCCTAAAACAAATATTACCCAGTTAAACTATTAATCAGAGATGTTAAATCTCTAGTCCAATTAGAAATGATGAATGCCAGAATTGTAGTAAACAAGCACAAAATGAAATATCGGCCAATATGTAAAAATATTAGGTCCTTCAATATTAATATTTCTTGATATTACGACAAAATTGTGACATGTCGCCATATGGCCTACATATCGTGATATATTAATCGATATTTGCACCTTATGTTTCAATTTGCGGAAAAAAAAAATCTGATACATTTAATACTAATACGTTTCACCTAGTACATGCCCTTGGTAAATGATTAGAAGAATTAAAAAAATGAACTTGACCTAAATTCAAGTCTTGTCAACGTGGATTTTGATAATGAGATTTTTTTCATTCCATGCCAAAAACCATACAGATAGAAATTTGGGGAGGGAGGGAAGATGCAATCTTTTAATAAGTTAACAATGCAGCACCAGTGGCGGCCTTGCCAACAAACCAGAGCCAAAGAGATCATGTTGTTATAAAATATGCATGACATCTCAGAGTTGTGAAAAAGTAGAGGTACCTTTTGTTTTGTTGTTCCCGCATTCTAGCATCGATCTCTTTGCTAGGGGGATATTTGGGCAAACTTGAAGGATTACAGGCAAGTGGCTCCATGGTAAAGAACTGCTAATTTGAAAACCACAAACCAGAAAGAATGAGACCATAGGCAATTGGAAGCTCCAAGACAAAATTGAAATATGTGGTATTTGATTGCTTCACATATCATGGTGCTTTGATGCTCGTTAAGCACTTTGAGTACTTTTAAAGGGGAGGAGGAGCACTCAAGCTAACTTTGAAATCATTGGTAAATGTGTTAGCCCAAGGAATTAAAATGGCAAGGAAGACAGAACAGCCAAAAGGCAAAAGCCAGGAAACAGATAAACAAGACAAGGCAGCCATTGCTTTTAAATTCAGGTTCCTAACCAAACTTCCAATTTTATGTTGTGCTTGAAAGCTAAAATAATAAAGAAAACTGTTGGGAGGTAAAACCGCATAAAATTAAGTCAAGGTAAAACTAAGTAAAACTGAGAAAATCTGTTTGTTTTGTTTTGCATAAGGAAAACTGCAAAAAACTTAAGATTACATAGTTTTCACTTGTTCAGTCAACATTTAAGTAAAACTGTGGAAACTAATGATTGATTTAGCTACTAAAATATCCTTACAAGTTTACTTTTGTCTACTTTTTGTCAATTTACAGGTTCCTCATATATAATGCATAAATCAAATAATACAGTAATAGATGACAAAAAATACCTCAATGCAAACAATGAGACAAAAAAAGAATTGTTGGGCATATACAGAAGGGGCAATATAGGAATTATTGGGCTACCTATCAAAAATTATAAGTGATGGGCAAATAAGTAAAGGGATATTAGATAAATTGTTGAGTGACATATTAAAAACTATAATTGGTGGGCAAAATGGGGAAGGGTAAACTTCATGAAGAACAAATATGCTACAAACAGTTTGGGCAACGAGAATTGACATGACTTGTTTGGGCATAAAGCCGGGGCAGAAGGTTATAGCAGGAAAAAAAAGGGTAAGGGGGTGGGGGAGTCAGGTATGACGCCAAAGTAAAATTGAGGGCAATTAGAAAAAATCATGATTTTAATTTATTTTAATTTAAGTATTATGTGATTTCCATAATTTTCCTCGGTGTTCCTATCATTTTTGATACGGAAAAAAAGAAAGACAAAACATAAGTTAAGATTTACACAGTTTTTCACAGTTTTCCATCTTTCTAGGCAAAAAAAACACAATTTTCATTTGACTTAGTTCTCCACATATTTATACAATTTTACCCATTAAAAGAAATAAATCAAAAACAACATCAGTTTCAAAGCTGTTTTCACTTTTTTTTTTTTTTGGAGACGTTTGGTAGTGAATACTGAAAATCCCTAAATGTCCATCTGTTCTTTCCATAGCACTTTACATACCTCACTCTTGAGAGCAGAATCTGCAGTTCCACGGCTGGAAGGATCTATGGACAGTAAAGTCTCAATAAGTCCTACAGCAGTAGCAGGAATATCACTGAATCTTTCTGCAACGCGTCTTCTGTAAGGCTGTTGAGGTCTAAATGTTGTTGAATGAGGCAAATTTGATTTTATCCAAAAATCCTCAGACGGAGATCCACAGAGCTTGAAAATCTTATGCAGTTGCTCAACCTACATAATAAGTACACAATATTCAGGGGCGTAGTAAAGTAGTGTACATGTCCAAAATTATAGATTTATTATACTTTAGCTAAATATTAACAGATTCACAGAAAAAATTATGGAACTTTGTGTCATAATGGTTCTCTCTCATTGCACTTTGGGTTTTAAATTTGTAATGCTTTGTTATTGTTGTTGTTCCAAGTAACCCAGAAAAACAGAAGATAAATTTACAGGAGGATGAGGAAGATTGACAACTCTCAAGCATTCAAATGAGAATCAAAATTATTCCTAGTTCTTCGTGTATTTAATTTGTCTAATCCTCATCTTTCAGTTTTACAATTTTTTTGATCATTTCCAAAAACTCATCTGAATGTTGAATCAATAAAGGGATAAACTTACACAGTGTTTGGGAATTTAGAAGAGTATGGGAAGCAAAAGAATTGAAGATGCAACGGAGAAGGGAAGAGCATCACAAATTACAAATTTGACTTCGTGATGTTATTAGCAGACCAAGTGAAAGAAAATTCATTAAAAGGTGCCCAAGGTCACTTCTGATCACACAGCACTCTTTCTCTATCATCTTGGCTATTGTCTTTTTAAGTATGACCGTTATTCATTTTGAATGACTGGCCTATTTGAACACAATCCGCAACCGCTCTTCTTGCAACCCTAATTTCAAAAATATCCAAAAATCTCCTTTGGCCCTTGTTTTTTCCCTTTGTCTATGTAAATATAGTGTTTTGTTGTGTAATTATTTATTATTTTACTATCACAAATCCTCTAAATTCCTAATACTTTACTAGTTCCTCTTTATACATCCATTTGCTTCTATTGCTTTGCACCTTATTCATGCAATATTCATGCAAGTATGATGAATACACAAGAATTGAATGCCCATAAAGCAGAAAACTGGCAGAGACAGATAGTTCAAGACACAGGGGGAAGTTTTGATGGGATAATAGCTTTGAAAAAGTTTCCACAGAAGGATGTGAAGATGCAACTCTCAGAAAGGGCATCTGCAGGAAATCAAGTAGTCACCAGATGGACATGTAGTCTAGCACGGTACCTCTGTCCTTCCAGGCAGGATTGGCTTGCCAGCGTACATTTCTCCAAGAATGCAACCAGTACTCCATAAATCCACAGCAGGTCCATAATCCGTAGCGCCAAGTAGAAGTTCAGGTGGTCTATACCAAAGGGTTACAACCCGGCTTGTCAATGGCTGACTAGGCTCATAAAAAGTTGCTAAGCCAAAGTCCGCAATCTTCAAGATGCCACAATTATCGATCAAAAGATTTGACCCCTTAATGTCACGGTGAAGAACACCATGACTATGACAATGGTCAAGTCCTCTTAAAAGCTGCTGCATATAACATTTGACCTAACAAAAGACAAATGGAACCTGAGGTTACATACATACATATATATATGTAGGTCAGCTCAAGTAGCACATGAAGTAAAATGCAGGAAAGTGCTATAATGACTTCAAATGGTGAACATTTCAAAGTGTCCAGCCACAGATGATTTAATGAAATAGAAGTTGTAATCATCAAACTTGTGAGTACCTGTGATTCTGTAAACTTGAGGCCAGGAAGAGACGCAAGTCCCATAAGATCATGCTCCATGTATTCAAAAATAAGGTACAAGCTGCCAGTTGTTGCTGATATCATCAAGCCTTCCAGCTTAATTATATTTGGGTGATCAAGCCTACGCAATATAAGAATTTCGCGGGCCATGAACTGGATACTCTCAGGATCCAGATTGTCAAATCTCACTCTTTTCAAAGCAACAGTCTTGTCATTTGTGAGATCCCTGGCCTTGTATACACTACTATAAGTCCCTTGACCAACCTAAAAGAATAGGAATGCATCAAATTGTAACAAAAAAATAGCCAGAATTCCAGGAGATGATACCAACCCAGAAGACAACTGAAACATAATGAAAGTTGTACTTTAGCAAAACCAGAATACTCATGCTTTGCAACATTGAATACCATAAAAATCTTCTTTGCCATAATCAAGAAGGGGAAAATGATAATAGCAATGTCAAAATTCATTATTGGAACCACTCACACCTCAAATAATACGGACACATGACAATATTTTCTTATCGAAGCAGCTATTTGTTCATTACATCATTACATGAACCTTTTACCAATAGGCTGGAAACAGATTTTGACACAACAATTCGTGTACTTGAGTTTCAACCATTCATTTCCTTTTTGGCATACTAAATGCTATTACTCATGAAGTTGATGGTCCAATAGTCATGATCGTGATCTCTTATAGAAAATTACCCTTCGAAATAGTATCCAATAATTGTCCAACTTAATGTGGTGCAGAGATGCATTATATAGCAAGATCATTATTCCAAATAATCAACAGATGCATTCATCATGTAATAATTCAAAGTTTCTATTCAGTGCTTTTAAAACATTTTTTCATTCTGTTAGTGTCTAACTTGGGTAGAGCTACACCATTTTCAGCCAAAACGAACACAGGATTATGTGCCAAAAAAGTACGCAATATGCTATGAGTCACTAATGCCATAAGTTCACAGAGTAAGGTCATTAATGTTACACTTAGATAACTGAAAGCCTTACTGCTTAAACAAACAATGACATCAATAAATATGAGATCCACAACAGAGACATAATCACCCACACATAGTGGCCATATGTCTAGGATAGATAACACTAAGGCAAAATTATGATAATTCCTACTATCAATGATGCTATACTGTCATATAAATATGTCTCGCTGAATTGATTGTCAAAGTGTGAAAGGAAGCATACTTTATCCAATTTCTTGAAAGTATCAACACATCGTGGTACCCAACCACTGATAGCTTCCCCTGCAGCTTCAGCAAGCCAATAAGGCCAACCAGCTGCAACATGTTCCCCTTCCTTGGCTTTTGGGACAACACCCGATCCTGGATAATCAACAGAAAGAACCTCAGAATTCACCCTGATCTTCTGAGAGCGGTCATCGTGTGCTCGGACAGAACCATTTGCTTGCTTATCAATCAAGGAAGATCTGACACTCTCACTTCTATCAGTCACTTGAGAATCCCCTCTCTTCAAAGCTGCCTGATGAACACCACAATCAGATAATTGTTTGTTTGCTGTTGTTTCCCGTGGGCTCTTTCCTACGTCTCCAACTGCAGAAGGCTTAGCGCATACGCAACCCATGGTGCAGCAATATCAGTACCAAATTTAATCCCTCACTATCAGTAAACACCCCCAAAACTCCAACAAATTCTAATACCCCATCTTCCATCAAACAACCGATTAACTAGAAGAAATCAAGTAAAACAATCCGATCCCTCTAATTCCCAACTAATAAAATGTAACAACAAAACAAGCTATCGCCTTATTAACCATATGAAAAATACAACTAACCATTAAAAATAATCAATTCAGGACCTTGTTGACCTCATCAATATGAGGATCAAACATCACGGGGATATCAACGAAAAAACCCAGAAATTCCTCATTCTTTCTGTCATCCGAAGAAATCATATCTTATGGCAAAAGTCAAAAAGTCAAATATAAGTTCACCGTGGACCGACTCAATTTGGGACTTGATGCGATGAAACTAGAAACCCAGAAAGAGTGTCCTTTGGGTTTCATCGTTGACAGGAGATGTCGATCATGGAGGAAAGGAAAGCCAGTGGATCAAAAAAAAAGTGCCCAAGGGTTTCACCTACTTTTTCGAATTATTGCTCATACTGTAGACTCTCTTTTTATCAGCGTTTTTTATTTTTTTATTTTTCGTATGGTGAAGCATATTTGAAGCCCTCGAGACGGCTGGTCGCCCCCGCCATGAGCTGAGTCAAGGGGGGGCCGTTCAAGTTGCCTCATTCTACAAAGGGAATTTATACAAACCTTTCTTTTTTCTGCAAAATCTCTACTACTATTTCCTTGTTTCTCTCCCAACGAAAATAAACCGTAAAATTCTCAGTCCAAAGTCTGAAAAGAAGGCAGGCGTAATAGGGACTCTCAGTCCTTTTCCCCTTCCCTCCGTCTGAGCAGTAAGGTCGTTGCCGCAATTAAGCTAACGCGCAAATTTTTCGAAATCTTGTAGAGTGGACGCCATCATCCACCTACCAATGATCCCTCCGCTTTCATTCGAGTTCCCACCAACAATTATGGGCAACGGTCTGAAATATTGAACGACGCTGTGACGTGGGATCAATACAGTATGTATATGAAACTGTACTGTAATTATTGAATCTCCATTCAACGCCCTTCATCAAATTTTTTATTTTTTTTAAA
>JAODPA010094188.1:0-22825 GCA_025585075.1 Nepenthes mirabilis | reverse complement strand
TATTTATTTATCTTTTTATCTCCGCCTGGTCCTTGTCGGGCGTAATGGTTGATTCGTTGAGATTCAGAGGGATGATCTGTAGTTGCCGAGATGACGTGGATGAGGCCGTGACCCCGTTGCACACGAACGAGGTGAAGCCCTCTCGCCGAGGTGTTATCCTCTATTCCCTATGAGACTTAGTTTTGCCGAGCTAGTGGTTTGGCCCGTGCTTCAGAGGGGCAAAGTGCATTGTGGCGATTTGATGTGAAACTCTCCAGCCGTGTTCCTGTCTTCCGTTTTGAATGTTCTGGCTAGTGGCCTTTGCGAATGTAATTTTGCTTACTCCTTTGGATTATTTTTTTGGTTTCGTGAAATGTTTCATGGTGCTCGGGGGATGCCCCAGTGTCTTTGATCTAAATCCAAGTCGGAAAAACACTTGGAGATAGATCATTATTTCTGTACTTTTTTTTTTACTTTTATTTATAAAATTTACTTACTTACCAAAAATACTACTGTAGAAGGGTGCCGAGATGTTTTGGGTTGAGAAGTCGGAAAGAACTGAGATGCAATCGCCCGAAATATCAACTTCTGTTTGATTTCTTGAGAAGTCCGCCTTTTATGTTTGATTTCTTATTTTCATGACTTGTGTCATGTTGTTCATGGGATGCCCTTACTACTATATTCTACCTCTAAGTCGGCAAAACATTTGGATTAGAATATAGATGTTGTAATTTCTTTTCCTTTCTTTTTAATGCATCTTACTTACTTACCAAAAAAAATTATTGGAGAACTTCAGACGGGGGAGTCAGGATCACGTTCTCCCCATCTGTTGCATTTGAAGGAAAGAATTTTAGTGATGGCTTACCTCCAAAGAGATTTTGTTGCACCACTGAGGACCGGGAGGCACCAGGAGTGCTATCGGTAGGATCTAAACGAGGCATGGAGGCTGGATTGCCTACAGTAGCATCATCCAAAGCATTCTGAACAATATGGTGTAACCACACCTCTTGACTAGTGTTTAGAGGGATGGCCAGTGGTTCAATTGAGAGTTTAGAGCCAGAGACATCTTGAGAAATTTGAGAGACCCCAATACACAAATCCTCCTTCAAGGATTCAGAGCTTGGCAATTCAGTCTCTGATGCTCCAACCGCTGAAGAAAGAGCATTCAGATTTGGGTGGGTGCAATGAGCAGGCGACCCCGTCATAAAGCTTTCTATGGTAGAACCCCACAAGGGCTGACGGTGGGAGGGATGACCGAATGAACCGAATCCATTCCAACCAGCGATTTGAAATGGGACGAGTGAAGGGGCGAAAGGGGGGGAGTCTAAGTCAGCAACCAGAGTAGGGGAAGGCAAGACTCTAGAGTTTGAGAGAGCAGAGGATACGCCCCGCTTGAAAGAGGTCTGTTCAGAAAGCACCTGGAGGGAATCAGCAAAGGATACCGGGAGTGGTGAAGGAGGAGGGAAGTTTGAAGATTCAGGGGCAGACAAAACCCATTATTTTTGAGAAATTGAAGGAAAGTTACGCTTTGGCAGGAGGGAAGTGACGACAGGAGGGAAATCTGAGACCGTAAGGAGAGAGGAACAGGATGGGGTGCTTGGAGAATGGTAGACGAGACGCTGCATGGAGCACCAGACGAGTGGGTGAAGAAAATGGAAGCAGAGGAGGGAGAGGAACACGGAGCGATGGGAATATGGTGAGCAATGGAAGAGGGGTCAGAGGAGGAGACACCACCGTCAAAGGGGCAAGTGGTGGAGGAGGGAGCACGGGGATGGGTTTCCAGCGCCATGAGGCACCGGCGAAGTGGAGAGGGGAAGACGGGAGGAGAGGTTCGAATTTGAAAATTAGAGAGAAGGGAGACCTTCTCTCGCTAACCGAGCGGCAAAAGAAACACCCAGCTCAAAACTGTGCCCCGTTGTGGAAGCTACCCACGCCTAGAGAGAGATACTCGGCCTTCTCTCTAGCCGTAACCCTTCTTCCTGAAATTTCAAATTTGAACTTGCTTCCGGTCGTTGCCACCACACTCCTTTGGCGCCACCAGCCATGGCTGGTCCCCCTTAGACTTTCGGTTCTCTCTTGTCCTAGCCCAACCCGTTTTTTTTTCCTGCTATTTAAAATTTGGGGTTCCAAGCTTCCCGCTCTGTCCTGCCTCCGTCTCTCTTCTTGATGGCGTCGACCATGGATGACCTCCCTGGTGATTCAAATGGCTCTCCCACATCCCACATCGCCTGTCTTCCTTCTATTCTCTTTCCTGCTGCTCACCCCCCTGAATCCTTCTCTCGCTTCCCTTCCGACTAAATACCCTATTTCTGTTGCAATCTCCACAGCTACCCCCCTCACCCTGCTTCTCCTCTACCTTGCCCTTAGTTGATTTTCCGCGTCTTTCTACTTCTCGAACCCATTTGGTGGAAAAAAATCCCATTCCTACACTGTCGCACACTAAGGCGTTGAGTGGTTCCAGAGGTGGCTCTGTTTCTTCTCAGTCTGCTGATGGAGTTCCATCGCCTGAAAAGCCCCTTTTGGACTGCATATTGCTATGCTCAAATAAGGGTTGCCATGATCCCAAACCCATCTCAGATGGTGATAATGCGGTTGGGCTTAATGTCTTGCCTCCCGTTATTGGTTCATCATCTTCAGAGGCGCCTGGTGCCTGTCCCTCCTTTGTTTCTTGGTCTTCCGTTGTCCTAAAAAATCAGACACGAGGTCAGTCTTCCTTACCTTTTTTTTTCCATTCGGTTAAGGATGGGGATGATTTAACTCCTCCTCTGGAAATTATTCAACAGGGGGAGGCCATGTGGAGTGATACCCTAGTGCGGTACTTCCATGGCAACTCATTGCATTATCAAGCTGTGAATCACATTACTAAGAAAATATGGGCACGTTTTGACCTTAAGCATGTTGCGGGTAATGATCAGGGATTTTTCTTCTTCAGATTCTCATCCAGCATTATGCTTGATAAATGCCTTGCATGTGGCCCGTGGTATTTTGCAAGTAATCCCTTGTTTTTAAAAAAATGGAAATTGGGGATGCCATTATCCAAAGAAGATCACAAAACCTTTCCCATTTGGATCTCCCTGTCCAACGTCCTTGTGGAGTTTTGGACTCTCATTGGATTGTGTTGGATTGCGAGTGTGGTCGGCAAGCCTCTTCTTCTGGACCCTGTGACTGCAAAATTAGAGCGTATGAACTTCGCCCATGCGTGTGTGGAGATTGAGGCCGATGCTCCCTCACCGTCCTCTGTTCGTATTAGACCCAGACCTTCACCTGAGATGGCTTCCCAAGCGAGTTACGAAATTGGTATTGAATATCAAGGTAACCTTGTTCGCTGTAGTCTCTATAATCTGTTGGGGCACTCAAACTCTCATTGCTCTTTGGTGCTGCATCCAGCCGGTAGAGTTCGGCAGGTCCAAAAACACCCCTCCCCCCTTGGGGCGTCCTCCAAACCCTTATCACCTCGTCTAGAGTCTAAAAAAGTCTCCGGTTCACAAACCCCCTCCCCCCACTGTTCGAACTCCTTTGAGGCTCTCCAAGTTATCAGCGAGGAAAGCTCACCTGTACCCTGTATGGTCTCTAACAGTAGGGGTGTGAGTGTAGAAGAATCTAGTAAATTAATTCCAGCCCCCCTTGCATTGATGTTTCTTCTTCTGGGAATCAAGGTAGGCTGGTGCCTATTGTTAGAATTGTGGATCAAAGTAGTCCCCCCTGCTTTGACAATTAGGACAGCTGGACTAAGTCTCATAGCCAATTGGAGCCTACTTTGCCTTCTGACAATGTAGCTTATATCTCTCTTGGTCAACAAACTGTACCCCCAGATTCAAACCCTCTTCCTTCCGGATGCATGCCACCCACGACCGTAGCTATTTCCCTGCCATGAGAAGTGATGGATTTCTATGACATTCGACCCTCCAGCAATGTTGGTGTTGTCTCTCAGAAGGATGCTATTCTCCCTATCCTGTCTACTAGCCACGGCCCACCCCTTCCTCACCAAGATCGGGTTGGATCCTCCCAGCCCTCTGCTAAAAAGTCGGGTCACCATAGGCGCAAGTCCTCAAAATTTCTAGATTCCATATTAAAGAATTCCAAGGGGCCTAAAAGAATCTCTACCCCGTCCCTCCCTTCCAATGATTAATCTTGCTTGCTGGAATGTGAGAGGGCTTAGTAGCAAAGTCAAATCCCATGAGGTTAGAAATTTTATTAGCTCCTCCAAATGCGCCATTGTTGGGTTGGTAGAGACAAAAGTTAGGGAGTGTCATGCTGATGCTATCTCGCGCAAGCTTATGCCCAATTGGCTGTGGATAATGAACTACTTGAATTCCTCTAAAAGAAGAATCTGGGTAGGCTAGGATCCTAACCTTGTGGACGTTAGCTGACAGTCCATTGAGGATCAGGTTATTCATGCCAGTGTCTCTATTAAAGGAATTAACAAAAATTGTTTGCTTTCACTAGTGTATGGTGCCAACTCGGAGGCCCTGCGCTGTTTCCTTTGGATTAGCCTTCTCCAATTCAATGTACTTTCCAAAAACTTTCCTTGGGCTGTACTCGGGGATTTCAATGCTATCAGAGCCCCCTCTGAGGGCCTTGGGGGGATTTGGCACACTAAAAGCTCGATAGACCTTGATAATTGTCTCAAGGATTGTGATCTAGAGGACGTTAGCCATGATGGTTTGTTCTATACATGGAACGATCATCGGGACCCTTCCATTCTCATCTTTAGGAAATTGGATAGAGTTATGGTGAACGGTAATTGGTTTGAAAACTTTGGCTCTGTGCGTGCCTCTTTCCCCTAGCTAGACTCTCTGATCATTCTCCGGGTCTCTTACTTCCAGTTGATGAAAGTAGCGGGAGGAAAGGTATGTTCCACTTTAACAATTTCTTTACTAAGCATCCTCATTTCCTCCATGTAGTGATGGAGGCTTGGCAAGAGAAGGTGCAAGGTACTCCAATGTACCGCCTTGTTAAAAAACTTCAAAATATCAAAAGGTCGCTTAAGTCTCTTAACAGGCTGAATGGAGATATTCATGCACAAGTGGCTAGAGCTCGGAAGGCTCTAGAGGATATCCAGCGAGCAAATCTGTCTTTTCTATGGGCACCAATATTGAGGAACGCTCTTGTTGGGAGGCCTATTTCCTTGCATTGGAGCAAGAGCTGGAACTCATTTAGCAAAAAGCAAAAATCAAATGGCTTATGGAAGGTGATCAATGTACCAGATTTTTCTTTCGTGCGGTCACGGGTAATAATAACCGCAACAGAATCCTCTCCTTGACTAAGGATGATGGCTCCCCTACTTCTGGTCGTGAAGATGTCCACCACCTAATTGTTGACCACTTCCAACGGCTACTGGGTTATGACCGCCCTCATGGCCTTGTGGATAAGAATGGCTTCGACCATATATCCTTCAATCCCTCCCGGATTTCCTGAAAGCCCCTTTAGTATCCCCAATTAGGGACGAAGAGATCCATGACGCGTTCTTCTCCATTAGGGATTCTAAAGCCCCTGGCCCAGATGGCTTCTCTTCTAGATTTTTCAAAGACACTTGG
The DNA here is from genome assembly GCA_025585075.1 of Nepenthes mirabilis. Classification (NCBI taxonomy): domain Eukaryota; kingdom Viridiplantae; phylum Streptophyta; class Magnoliopsida; order Caryophyllales; family Nepenthaceae; genus Nepenthes; species Nepenthes mirabilis. Next base: position 17,309 of record JAODPA010094188.1, on the reverse strand, counting down.
CACATTGTAGGATCGTTGATAACCGAAGCTATTCGTGATTTCTTTACTCACAGTAAGCTTCTGAAGCAAATTAATACTACAATTATCAGCTTCATTCCCAAGGTTGCGTCCCCCTGTAGGGTGACAGACTATGGACCTATCTCCTGTTGTAATGTCATCTACAAGGCGATCTCAAAAATTATTGCGAATCGACTAAAGCCCACTCTTCCTCATCTAGTGGATAAATGCCAAACTGCATTTATCAAGGGAAGACAGATAAGCGACAATGTACTTTTGGCCCAGGATCTTCTGCGCAAATATCACTTGGGTACAGGTCCTCCCAGTTGCGCAATGAAAATTGATCTCATGAAAGCCTATGATTCTGCTCATTGGGACTTTATTACATCCATTCTTGATCTCATAGGATTTCCTCAGCAGATGATCACCTGGATTTAGCGATGTATCACAACCACCTCCTTTTCTATAAATATCAATGGCAAATTGGTGGGGTTTTTCAAAGCGGGCAACGGTCTTCGCCAGGGTGACCCCCTTTCACCTTACTTATTCGTCCTTACCATGAACGTTCTTAACGGCATTATTGAGGTGAAAGCCCATTGTAATGCGATGTTTCAATTTCACTGGAAATGTGCCGATACTAGGACAGTCATGCTTGCCTTTGTGGATGAATTGCTCATGTTTTCTAGAGCCGATGAAAATTCTATTCGGACCCTGCATAGCTGCCTTGAAGAATTCACACTACTATCTGAGCTCTCAGCCAACAATAGTAAAAGTGAGATCTTCATCTATTAGGGAACCCTTCATTGAATCAATCAATTCTGAGCATCATGGGATTTAAAGCGGGTAAGCTCCTAGTTCCCTACTTGGGGGTACCACTTATCACCTCGCGGCTTACGACTTCATACTGCAAACCCCTTCTTGAAAAAGTTTCTAAGCGCATATCATCATGGAAGAATAGATGGTTGTCCTTTGGGGGGGCGCCTCCAGCTTATTTCCACCATTCTCACATCCATTCGTACGTATTGGATCTCCATTTTTATTCTGCCAAGCTCTGTTCTCAAAATGATTGAAAAAAGCATTAGGAAATTCCTTTGGCATCAATGAAACAAACTAGCAAATTTTCAATAAATCAGTGTCTCAGAATGAATCCCAAGTCATTTATAAAATCACCTTTGCCGTAAACTGGAAAACATTCCCTGTGGTAGGACGCAAAGCAACAGGTCTATTCTAATAAGATGGAGTATCCCTCTATCGAACTGGAGGAATGATGAAGATCACCGCTCAACTGACTGTTAAAGATGGCTTTCAGGCGAGACTCATTGCAGTCTCGAAAAGGAATCCAAAGTCTATCGTTGCCTGGAAATAGTCCGAGATGATGACTGCTGAGAATTTCGTTGGTGTGTTCTGGATTGTCCCCTTTTCAAAACAACCGCGTTTTCGTTTAATGACCGACCTTCGATTAAGCCCCGAGATGCTAATCTCTTATCTACATTGACTGAGGTTGTGTGCTAAATTCCGAGATCCCATCAACCGAGGTATAAACGGTCTAGTGTGTGGCAATGGACCGAGAAGTTACCAACCGGATTGCAAGTGCCGAGATGTAATCGACCGGGTTGCAAGTGCTGAGATACTTGAAGATCTCTTTCAGGCCGACATCTAGCTTTCTGATGGGCAGGTTTGGACTAGAGCTTACCAGGTTGCCATGACTTGCTGTTTTAAGAGAACTTTCAGCACATGAAATTCTTTTAGTTATTTTCTTTACCGGTCAACTTGTGTAGTGACATGTTTATGTATTCCCGAGGATGCCCGCGTCTGTGTTCTAATTCCAAGTCAGAAAATCACTTGGCAATACAACATTAATTTTGTACCTTTTTTCTTATTTATAAATTTAATTACTTACCAAAAAAAATTCCTTTGGCATGGAAATAATGAGGGTAATTCGTCATCCAAGGTTGCTTGGGAGGATATTTGCTATCCTAAGTCTGAAGGAGGCCTGGGAATCAAAAATCTTCTAACTCAGAATAAAGTGCATATCTGTAAACTGCTATGGCGCATTATTTCCAAAGATACGGAATCAATCTTGTCTCTTTGGATCCATGCTAATCGCATTAAGGATCGATGTGTTTGGACTCTAAAAGTCCCCACTACAGCATCTTGGAGCTGGAGGAAAATTATGAAGCTCTGCCCTGTGATGCGCCTCAAGATTGTCCACTCTATTGGTGATGGCTTGGACACTTTCCTCTGGCTTGACAACTGGCATCCCCTAGGGCCTTTTAATAATTGCATATTTGACCGAATCAAAACGATTACCGGATTGCATTGGGATTCAAAGGTCAAGGCTATAATTTGGCACAACCAATGGATTTGGCCCAATCAGTTTGATATAAAAGTATCCAAATTAATTGAGAATATGCCCAATTATCCCCCTGATCCCTCTCTTAGAAACTCTGTCAAATGGAAGGCTAATAAAGATGGGAAATTTACGACCTAATCAGCTTACTATCTTCTTCATCCTCCTCGAGTGAAAGTCTATTGGGCTTCCCTTGTTTGGGGCCCCTCCTATATCCCGGCCCATGTGTTCATTTTTTAGTTGACCATTCGTCGAAGGTTAAGCACCACTGATCATATCAAAGGCATGCCTAACCTCTCTCCCTACTGCATATTGTGCCAAAATGAGTTTGAAAACCATGACCACCTTTTCTTTAACTGTATTTTCTCTAAGGACCTTTGGCATATGATACGTTGCCGTGTTGGCCTTCAATGGCCATACCCTGATTGGAACCAAAACATTGTTTCGGCCGCGTCTAAATGGAAAGGGTATAATTTCAAAGCTACATCCTTCCACCTTATTTTTAATTTCAAAGCTACATCCTTCGGCCTTAACCTTGCTGCTGATGTGTTTTATATCTGGAAGGAGAGGAATCATCGAACTTTCCAATCTTCCCACTTCCATGCTCCATCTTATCTGTTCACTCAAATCTTAGACGTTATTCGTAACCGTCTGAAGGTTCTCCTTAGTGCCTCTTCTAAGGTGAAAAAAAACATCTTTAGACCGATGGAATTTATCTACCATATAAAAAAAATTTTTGGCATGTCTCTTTGTTGACTGATGGTTGTGTTTGGCCGATCTCTTGGTGATCGGCTTCCTTGAGTTATATATTAAAAAAAATTTAAATTTTGGCCTGTTAATTTGTTGACCAACGATTGTGTCTGGCTCATCAACTTGTTGACTGGTATCCTTGGGTCCAAAAAAAAATGTTGGGATGCCACATACCAGGTTGGCAATTTGTCTTGTTTTGCCGGAATGGCTTGTTGGGCTCCTTGCCCGCTTTGTACCTTGGTGGATGTATGGTTTTTCCCGGTTTGCAGCAATAGGCCAGATTCTACTTTCATACATGCCAGGTTGGCAATTTTGTCTTGTTTTGCTGGAATGGCTTATTGGGCTCCTTGCCCGCTTTATACCTTGGTGAATGTATGGTTTTTCCCAGTTTGTAGCAATAGGCCGGATTCTACATTTATGGTTTCCTAAAAAAAATTATTATTATTATGGGATGCTACTTGCCAAATTTGCTATTTTGTATTGTCTGCTCGCTTTGTACCTTGGTGAAAGTATGATTTTCCCGGTAGGCAGCAATAGGATAGATTTAAAAAAATAAAAAAAACAAAAAAAAATGCCTTGAGGCCGGTCACCCTGTATCCCGGCTATCTGGATTTTCTTGGCGAGTTTTCCATGGCTTCTTCTACATCATGACTCAGTGGTTCGTTGCGTTTTTGTTTGGTATCTTGCTAATGTGGTCTAGTCTCCATTTGCCCGGATTGGATGTTCTCCGTGTTCGTTATTCGTGGCTTCCTCTATATCACGGCTCAATGGTTCGTTGCGTTTATTGATTTGGTATCATGCTGTTGTGGTCCAGTGGTTCAATTGCCCGGATTGGATGATCTCCGTGTTAGGCATGCTGTTTGCCGGACGTCCTATGCTATTGCCATATTGCTACTATTGCTGATTTGCCAAACATACCACTGAAAGTCGTTCTATCGTACTAATGTTCTCTCGGCAAGCTCGTGGCCGACTTGGTAGTTGGCTCTTTGGTTGGCGTTTGTTTTCCTTCTTTGTATTTTTCTTTGCTTTCACTGATTATTTCTTTGTATATTTGTGTTCGGGATATACCCTAACGGCTTTGTCCTACCTCTAAGTCGGCAAAACACTTAGAATTAGAACTTAGTTTATATACCTTTTGTTATTTTAATTAAACTTTACTTACCAAAAAAAAAACTGCGCCTCGTTGTCAGTTTTCCTGATTCGACCAGTTTGCATATTCCAGCCTAGAATGGCTGGGAGTCCCGGTTTGGAATGGCATAGTCAGCACGGCCGATTTGGGAACAGCAGGACGGTTGGGTAGAATCGCTCGAGGATCATTGGTGCTACCGGTTTGGGGTCATGCTGATGTGGACCATTTGGCCAGTATGGCTGAGCTCTATGATCGATTTTGGTGTTGTTTGGCCAGTTTGGTGTTGGACTGTTGGTGGGTCTGCCGAGCCTTGCTATGCTGGTATGCTCCTATTGCTGATTTCCCAAAATGTCGGTATGCTTTTTGCCAGGATTGGATTTTTGCTAATACGCAGCAAATTGCTGTAAATGCCGGTATGACTTGGTGCGCTTTTGCCCGGTATGCTACCAATGGTCGAGATGGCTCGTGGCCAGTTTGGATGATGGTGTTTGGCCAGTTTTCCTTTTGTATGTTTTCTTTCGGTATCATGGATTGTTCCATGGTGGTGCACGGGGTATACCCTTACGTCTATATTCTACCTCTAAGTCGGCAAAACATTTGAAGTTAGAATATAATTTTTATACTTTCTTTTAATTAATTCTATTTAACTTACCAAAAAAAAAGATAGCGATTCTTTTTCTTCTGCTTCTCCTCCCATGGGTGAGGTTAAGATCCAAACCATCTGAACCCTGAGCTCTCGTCTCTCTCTAGGTTTTCAAATTCGGCGTTGCCGTTTCGAGCGTCGGGCGGCACCGGAGCCGACCATGGCTGGACTCCTGGTTGCTCCGCCCGGTTCCCTCCTGGTTTTCTGTCTCCAGCTTGCTTCCTTTCCGGTTCTCAGTTCTGGCTGCATCGTCCTCGGCGCCCTCTGAGCCTTCGACTTTGGTTGCGAGCTCAATCCGCTACTCCCGCTTTCAGATTGGGATGAAGGATCTTGCCCGTTGGCGTAATTCTTCGTCTGTTGGAGCTGCTAGAGCTGTCGGTGCTGTGGCTCTGCGTCCTCTGAGGTTTCGGCGGAGTTCTTCCACAGAGGCCTCGTAGCGCTCACTAGATCGAGTCCTCTTCTCCTCGGTTCGAGCCTAGGGTTGTGCGCTTGAATCGATTCTCCCATTCAGATTGGGATGAAGGCTCTGGCTACGCTATGGGATTCTTTCGGGTCTTTCGCCTTCGATGTCGTTTGGGCTTCCATGCTCTGTCTGCTGGAGCTGTGAGTCCTTGTTCCAAGGTTCCTTGTGAAAGCTTTGGCTTTGGTTGCTGGCTGGTTTTAGACAGTTTTACCCTCCCGGATTTGGTCTTGGGATCTGATGTCTGAAGCAATTGACGGCTTTCGTACTGCTCGATGGATCTGGTGCAGTCAAATGTCTGTGCTGCTGGCTCTGAAGTTTCTCTGCCTGTGTGTTCCCTCCTATTGGACGGATTGGGGGATGTCGTGCAGCTCTGGCTTGGAACTATTAGGCCGAGGTACTGAAGAGCTGGTCGTGGACCTGTTTAGATGCAAGTGATCCTTCTGATGCGGTGGAGATCCTTCTGTTTGCTACCATTTTGCGGAGCTTTGTTTGGTTTGCAACTGCTGTGGGTTGCAGATTGTTGGGTTCTCACTGGATTGCAGTTTGATGGCAGCTGGTAGTGTCATTTCTGCCTATCATATTGCGGGCATTTGCTGCTTCATTCATATGGCAGATTGCATTATTTCTGAAGTTGCCTCCTCTGACCTTTTGGTGGCTCTCGCTCTGTTCTATGGATCTAGCACGGTAAACTGCCCTGTGCTATTGGCTTTGATGATCCTCAGCCAATGTGTTCCCTCCTGTTGGACGGGTTGGGGGTTGCCCGTACAGTCCTGGATTAGGGACTTTCTGGCTGTGGTCTGAAGAGCTGACCGAGGTCCAGTTTGGTTGCTTGTGATCCTCTGATGCGGTGGAGACCCTGCTGATTGTTGCCATTTTGTGGAGCCTTGTTTGGTTGGCAACTGTTTTTCTTTTCTTTTTTATTGTTTGGTTTGCAACTACTGTGGGTTGCTGTTGTGAGGTGATATCCTCTGCGTTACAGAATGCTGAATTGCGGGGCTGTAGAGGTTGTCTTGGCTTCTATTGCTGAGACCAATTTTAGTTTGCTGGGTTTGATTGCTATGAATGTGTAGTTCGCAGAAATTTTCTGAAGCTGCCTCCACTGTTAAGTATCTGGCGCAGTCAACGGTCCGGTGCTGTTGGATTTGATGAGCCTCAGCCAGTGTGTGCCTTCCTGTTGGATGGGTTGGGGGCTACCTGTGCACTGGCTTAGGACTATTTGGCTGAGGTGCTGAAGAGCTGGCCCTGGACTGTTTGGTTGCAATAGATCCTTATGTTGCAGCGGAGATCCTTCTGTCTGTAGCCAATAGGTGGAGCAAGGATTGGATTCTGTCTCGGTTCTTGATTCTATAATGTTTGTATTGCTGAATTTGTCAGGGATGGATATTGGCCATGCCCTGCTGGTGGTTTTGCTGCTGGAAGTGCTGTTTCCTGGATGCCCAGGCTAGCGGCTGGATGTGTGCAGCGTGAGATGTGGCTGGGGATGTAGGTGGTGTGTTGCTGAATCAGATTTGAAGCAGTTGTGTGCTAAATTTTTGCTGGCGCTGCCATTCCTGCTGTTTCCTCAGATTTCATCTCCTGTTACACTTTCCATATAAGTTCTGTCTTCTGCATCATGAGCAGCTGATATTGCCTAATGGCGCTGGATGGTTCAATGCCCCTGGCATTGAAGCCCAAAATTGGTTCTTGCCATGAAGTGTTATTAATGGGCAATTGCTAATGAAACTGCCCTGCTGCCGGTTGCAACTGCTGGATTGCTGACTCTGGTTTCTGGAGCAGGCAGTTGCTGTTCGAAAATCTTTGCTGGTAGATTTTCCTCTTGTTCCCACACAAATTTGGCAGCTGGTGCATTCTGAATATGTGGGCGTGGTGATGCTGGGGCTGGCTGAATTGTACAGTTCTTTGGGGGTGTGTGTTAAATGTGTCCAGCTTGAAACTTGATTGGTTGGGGTTGATGTGTGCTGGCCTGGTACCATCAATTGAGAGCTGGAGTGGCTGATGTTGCCGTTGGTTACTGTGTTGTTGGAAATGGCTAGCTCCACTGTGTTGAATCCATTCTATTTGCTGCTGACTTTGGATGGAGGCCTCTAGATTGTCTCTTGTTTTTGCTTAAAACATTGTTTCTAGAACTGTGTGGCTCTGGAAATTGTTATTTTGCCGAGGTGTGTTTGGCGGTTAAAGTATTCTGATGTACCCAGTTGCTCGGGGTATGCCCTAACGTTTTATATTTTAGCTCCAAGTCAAAATACTTGGAGATAAAATATAGATTTTGTAATTTTTCTCCCTTTAATCCAAAATATTTACTTACCAAAAAAAAAAAAAAAAGCTTCTCCTCCCATGCAATGATGGAAAATTGTATGGAAAATGGACCTCAGGCATTTGCGGGGAGAACTTTGTTCCCCAAATGTTGGAAACCAGGGGTGCCATTGTCCGAGGAACATAAAACTTTTCCAATCTGGATTAATTTGTTAAAAGTGTCGGTGGAGTACTGAACTCCATTGGGCCTAAGCTGGATTGCTAGTGTAGTGGAAAACCAAATTTAGCTAGACTCCAATATGGCATGAATGGAACATATGAGATTTGCTCGAGTTTGTGTAGAAGTTGGTGCTGGTGTTGCAATGCCCTCCAAAGTTAGGTTGGAAACTGTGAGGAGTTCAAAATTGGGGGTGGAGTCATTTGTTGAGGTGGACATTAACTATCAAAGAAAACCTATTCTGTGTGGTAGATGCTAGCAGATTGGGCATAGTGCTTTCCAATGCAAGCCTAAGCAAATTTATCGGCCTACACGCAGATTACTGCCGGATACATACTCTAAAAATTAGTAGCCAATTTTTAAGGAGAAAACTCTGGAGTTTATAATTAGAGTAGTCCTGTTAACGAACCTGTAGTGCCTATTGCCAATACATTTGCTACCATCCAGATATGTGATGAATTTTGCCCTTCTGTTGGCAGCTTTGCTGATGCTGTGGTAGGGTATTCATTGGGTTGTGAAAAGGGAAGGGCATCTCCCATGGTGACTCCTACAGGAGTGGAAGGAAAGGTTTCTATGCCCCCCAGATATGCAGATCAGAAGCCTGCTGCTCCTACAGCTTCAGTTCTCCAAGAGGGTGATCATCCATGCACCTTAAAGGACACTTCAGATTAGACATCTGCTATGCTGAATGGCAGTCATGAGCTTGGGAGAATGCCTTCTGCTGCTCCTCCCATAATTCTAGAAGATTTAGGTGTTTTGATGGTTGTAAACCTTGATCCGTGACCTCAGGTTTTTGCTCATAACCAGATTAAAGAAGATTCAGGGGCAAATTTTGCAGGCATTGGATTTGATGATAGATTGGTAGGTAGGACTAGCATTGCCCCCTCTCATATTCTTGATCCAATGCTTGTTGCTGGAAACTGATGCAGGCCATATCAGCTACAAAACTGTCCAATTCAAGAGGAGGCGGATGTAGGTGTTGGAAATCTGTGCACTATCCTGAAGAAACCGGTAGAGTTGGGGGGTGCCTTCATGCATTGCTAAACTGCTTCAGGAAGGTGATGTTTCGACAGTGGCTCCTCTAGTTTTCAAATTACCAGCAGAGTCAGGGGTACCTTCATGTAGTGCTAAGCAGCTTAAGTCAATTCTAAAGAAACCAAAGGGGCCTAAAAGAAAAACTTTCCCTCCTACTCACTCTCATGATTAATATTGTATGTTGGAATATGCATGGGCTGAATGGTAAATTTTTTTTTTTTTTTTTGGTAAGTAAAAATGCATTAAATAAGAGAAAATTACACAACCTATGATTTATCTCCAAGTATTTTTTCTACTTGGAGATAAAATCATAGACGCGATGACATACCTCGATCACCATATGACATCACATGACTCCAAAATAAATAGATGGACAACATTCTACAACAAAAGCCAGCACTGTCATAATAATCAACAGAGCTAGCAGTAGACCAGGCTAGACTGAGCAAACGGCTAACCCAGCATTACTTAAAAATAGCTACACTACTAATGGAACAGCAAGAAACCCAGCATCACAAAAGCCGATTCAGTGCTTCATCATCAACGCACCTGCTACATCCACCAGCCACTTCACACTCAAAAAAAGCAGAGGGCACCTGCAACATATTCCTTCCACCTAGCAGCTTCTTCCCGACAGCAGCTACACTCTGGACTGCTGCATGAGCAGTAGTATGCATCTACTTTAGGCCAGAGGAGGCAGCTTCAGTTTGGATTTGAGCATCGGTCAATATGCATCATCACACACAACCAGAACTATCAGCCGTTTGAAGGCATCAGCTTCGGCCAACATCAGTTTAGCAGCCTCAACACCAGCAACGGCCTCCAACACCACCAACAGCTGAACCATCGGGTACAAATTCAAACCAATAGCTTTGTAACAGCAGCAACACACTGCCACAACGAAGAGAGTAGCAGCAAATCTCCTCAGCATTCAGCAAACAGAGGAATGCACCTCATATAGCAGCCCTTGGCAGTTGCAAACCATACATTGCTCCATAGATTGACTACAAACCAAATCAACATAGTCTTACACTTCGACAGTCAAAGAAATTAATCCTCCTAGTTACACAGTAGGAGAAGACATCAGCATCATAGACAAGACACACTACACCGCATCAGTAGATTCTCCTGCATCCAAACAAGGCCTCAGACAACTCTTTAGCACCTCGGCCTTGGCACGTCGGTTAGTTGTCCCAAAGCAGAGCTGCATGGGCAATCACCCATCCCGACCAACAGGAAGGAAACACACAGGCTGAGAATCATCAGAGCCAGCAGCGCTAGACATCCGGCTGCGTCAGCTCCATCTAGCAACGCGAGAGCCGACATTAGCATCAGACAGCAGTGCTCGAAACCAAAGAACTGCAGACCCAGATTCTCACACCAAGAAAACAGCACAAAGAATCCATCTGCAACACACCGGGAATTCAAATCTGCCCAAGAAACATGAACTAGACAGCAACCTAAGCCGTAGCTTCCGCATGGAAACCAGAGCAGGGACTCTCAGCCACAGCAGCCCCAACGGCCTAGGCATGGAAACCTAGCCATAATCTGTGGTGGCGAGATACCCAAAGAAAATCAATTTTTAAATTTGAAATTTAAAATATGAAAAATGGAATTTGAAAAAAAGAAAACCCAGAGAGTAGCCAGTGCTCCTCTCTGGAACAACCGCTTCAGATGGGAGAAAGTCTTCTGCAGAAACCCCAAACAACTCCTTCCTGAGCACCGGGCACCAAGGCAGGAAACTGCTCCATCAGAGGACGAAACAGGCCAACATGCAAGAGCCGACATCCCAAACAGATACAGCGAAGAAGAAACGTCCTTTACGGACAAAGGTGGGAGAAGCGACCTGAGCACACTGCCATAGGGGCGAACCGAGAAGAAAAAGAAACGATCCAGAGAGAGCAACGAGGCCTCAGAGGATGAACATAGTTGGCGACGACAATAATCGGGCGAGAACCACATGTGTTTCAAATTAAAATTTGAAACGCTCCAAAAGAGAAGCCAGAGCTTCTCTCTCTAGACGACAGCTACATGGTTTTAGACCTTTTAAAATCAAGGCTCATGAAGTTCTCTAGACGACAGCTACATGGTTTTAGACCTTTTAAAATCAAGGCTCATGAAGTCCATCAATTTATGATTTCTTCATATTGTGTCATTGTGGGATTGGTCGAAACAAAAGTCCATGAATGAAATCTTGTCCAGATTGCTAGGAAAGTAATGCCTAGCTGGCACTGGGCTAGGAATTGTTCTAAAACTTCTATCGAACATGTATGGATTGACTGGGATTCAGGGCAAGTGGATATTGATATTCTCTCCAATGAGGAACAAATTGTTCATTACAAAGCCTGTTACAAGATGGACAATAAGGTATGTATTGTCTCATTTATTTATGGGGCAAACTTGGAACTTGAGCATCGTGTTCTTTGGAACAGCGTGTTCTTTGGAACAGCCTCCGAAAAAAATGTCACGACATTCATGAGATGCCATGGGCTGCATTTAGGGATTTTAATGTCGTCAGATCTCCTTCAAAAGGTTTCGGGGGTACTTGGCATGCTCGGAGCTCCATGGATTTAGATTCTTGTCACAACGATTGTGATTTAGTTAATGTTTGTCATGATGGTGCCTTCTATACATGGAATGATGGGAGAGATGCGGCTGTTCACATTTACCAAAAGCTAGATAGAATTGTTGTCAATGGAAAGTGGCTCTCGAAGTTTGGGGTGTATAAAGCATCCTTTCCTCCGACTAAACTATCGGATCTCTCTCCATGTGTATTACATTTGGAGGTCATGGATCACACACAAAAAGGTCTGTTTCAATTTAATAACATCCTCATAAAGCATCCATAATTTTCCCAAATTGTTTGAGAGGCATGGCAGGGGGAGATGCAAGGTGTTCCTATGTTCCACCTCTTGACTACATTGATGAACACTAAACGGCTTCTAAAAAATCTTAATACTTATGTTGGCAATATTTATGAGGAGGTTGTAAGAGCACGTAAAGCTTTGGAGGATATCTAACAAGCTTAACTTCATAACCCATGTCGTGTGGGGACCGGTGAGGAGGAAAGGACATGCAAATCAGCTTACCTACATGCTTTGGCTAAGGTGTTAGATTTTCTCTAGCAAAAAGCTAAGCTCAACTGGCTTAAGGATGGAAAGCAATGTATCAGATTCTTCTTTCCTTAAGTCAATGGAAACTACAACTGCAATCAGATCCTCTCATTGGTTAAAGAGGATGGCTACCCAACTAGTAGCAAGGATGAGGTTAAGAATTTGATTATTGATCACTTTATGCAGCTTCTGGGGATGGGACGTGCTATTGTATAGTTGAAAAAGATATGCTCTGTCCGTTCATTCAGCGTACTATTCCTAGTACTCTTCAAGAGTCTCTATGTAGCCCGGCAAGTAACAAAGAGATTCAACAGGCCTTGTTCTCCATTGGTGACTACAAAGCGCCCGGTCTAGATTGTTTTTCTTCAAAATTCTTTAAGGAGTCATGGCATATCATGGGTCCTTCAGTTATTGAAGTGGTTTGGGATTTTTTTCATTTATGGAAAGATTCTCAAACAAATGAATGCCACCATCATTAGTTTAATTCCAAATGTGGTGTCTCCCTCCAAGGCGACTGACTACAGGCCTATCTAGTGCTCTAATATTGTTTATAAGGTTATCTTGAAGATTATTACCAATGGTCTCAAATACCCACTACCGTTCCTAGTTGATAGATGCCAAACTGCCTTTTTGACAGGGTGGCAAATAAGTGACAATATTTTGCTAGCTTAGGAACTTCTTCACAAGTATCATTCAGACAACGAAGTTCCCAGGTGTACGATGAAGGTCAATCTTATAAAAGCTTGTAACTCTATTTATTCAGTAGGATTTCCTTATTACTACTCTGGAGTTGATGGGATTCCTATAATAGATGGTCACTTGGATCTAGCAATATATCACGACTACCTCTTTCTCCATTAATATTAATGGAGAATCAATTGGATTTTTTAAAGGAGCGAAGGGACTGAGACAGGGTAACCCGCTATCACCATACCTCTTCGTAATAGCTATGAAAGTCCATAATGGAATCACTGAGACGAGGGCGCGTCGAAGCAACCTCTTTTAGTATCAGTGAAAGTGTGAATGCACTCGTACTGTGATGCTAGCTTTTATTGATGATCTATTACTCTTTAGCAAGGCAAATGCTGATTCTGTTAGATTATTTCATGGATGCCTCTGAAATTTAAACTGCTCTCAGGGCTATCAACAAAAAAAAGATAAGAGTGAATTATTTATCTATACTAGAGATGACACCTTAGTGCAGGAAATTCAAGACATTATGGATTATAAAGTAGGGCAGCTGTCGGTAAGATACTTATGTGTCCCACTTATCACTACTCGACTCTTGATGACAGACTGCAAGTCACTAATTGACAAGGTGGTGAAGTAGGTGTCCTCGTGGATGAACAGGTGGCTAGCTTTCGAAGGCAGGCTCCAGCTCATTTCCACTGTTCTATCAACAATTCACCTCTATTTTATCTCAATTCTCATTCTTCCCAAAGCAGTACTAAAGAAAATTAAATATTACATTCACCGATTCCTATGGCAAGGATCTATTGATGGGAGGACGACAACAAAGATAGCATGGGAGGAGATATGTTCACCAAAGAAGGACGGAGGATCAGGCATCAAAAATCTCCTGCATCTAATAAGGCACTATTAATAAGTCACCTTCTATGGATAATTGTTGCTAAAGATCATGCTTCTGTATGGTCTTCATGGATCCACACCTATAGAATTAAAGACCAGTGTATATGAACCATCAAAGTCCTAGAATTCATGGCATGGAGTTGAAGAAAAATCATGAAGTTGTGCCCCGAAGTTCACCTCGGGTTTTGCTTTCATATTGGAGATGGAGCTAAGACATTCCTTTGATTAGATAATTGGCATCTGATGGGGCCACTTTGTGATAGGTACTCAAAAACATTGATGACCATCACCGGATTATCGAGGGATGCTAAGGTCCACAAAATCATTCATCATGGGGAGTGGAAGTGGCCCAATAAACATAATATGAAGGTGGCTAGCATTGTGGACAGCATGCCAAAGTACACTCCGGACTCAGCTAGGAAGGATACGATCAAATGGAGCAATATTCCCAATGGTATATTCATGGTGGATCTGCCTACAAGTTATTCCATGGCTCTAAGGACAAAGTGGCATGGGCTCCTCTTGTTGGGGACCGCATCACATCCTCGCGCATGCATTCATTCTGTGGTTGGTTATTCATAGGAGATTAAGCACTCTGTAGCGTATTAGTAGCATCATTTACCAATCTAATATGTGCACCCTATGCAACAATGAAGTTGAAAGCCACAATCACCTTTTCTTCAACTGCTCACTTTCTGATGGTATTTGGAAAAGAATGTGTTGACAGGCGGGTCTGAGTTGGCAATATAAAGACTGAAGTTTGAACATCACTGGGGCATCTAGTAAATGGAAAGGAAGGAATGTCAAACCCCACACCCTACAGCTCATGCTAGCGGCTACAATATACTTCATTTGGAGGGAGCACAATCAAAAAATGTTCCACAACTCACGCCTATAGGATGAGACCCAGCTTCTTAATCAAATCATACACGATTCGTCGAAAGTTGGAAATGACTACTATTAGACGGAACCAAGGCAACAAATCTGTAAGGCCCGATATCACTCGATCAAGCAAATCATAATTAATCAAGGTCAAAGGACGCAGATAAGTCTGACATCCAGGGAATTATTAAAATTAAAAATACGTGGGTTTAGAGATTTCCACTGGTTTAATGATTTCGAATTGAGATTTATTATATCAACTAGGTTATAAACCCGGAAACTAGATATTCACTCCAAGACATAACGATAACCCGAAAAATTATCCAATGGACCCGATCAGGAACGGTTAATAAAAGGACATCTCGGCCGCCAAAATTCCAACTGATTATCAACTTAAGTGATTTTGGGGTAATAAAAAGATAGCTAACTACCGAATTTTCACCCAATTAGTAATCAAAATTAGCTCGATTGATTAAATATAATACAAATCAAATTATTTATGCCAAAATTAATATATTCCAACCCACAAACACATATAAGGGAGCCTTATACTTAGCTGAATTCTACAAATTCATAATGGAACCTGCTGCAGCCCAAATTAGCAACAACAATTCAGCATCATATTAATAGGATATATATATATATATATACACACACTTTCTTCAGCTGATGATTCAGCAAACCAAGTACACACACATGGCAGCAAATTAACCAGCCAAACACAGCACTTCACGGCAGCAATTAAAATTTTTTTCTTAATAGAATTCAGCAGCCAAACACACACTCCTCGGCAGCCGCAACACTTAGCAAATTTGGGTTAAGTAAAGCAGCTCACGGCTGCTGAAATTGCAGGACCTCACGGCTGCTCCTTTGACTGCTTTCCACGGCTGCTGAAGTAGCCCCACGGAAGCTCATATCACAGCTCACAGCTGCTTACCTGGCTGCTGAAGCAGCTGATGTCCAAGGCTGCTGAAACAAAGCTGCATATGGCAGCTGCAGCAGCAGCCGAAATTCAGAAGTAGAAAATTGGTGATACAGGCAGCACACCTTAGCCATTTAGAACCAATAAGTTAGCAACACAAGGCAGTATATCTAGAAGCCAAATTAGGTGATGATTCACCATTAAACCGAGACACCAACCGGAATTAGAAGCTGGTTAGGAATGTGCTGGCAAGAGAAGTGGTGATTCAGCACTTTCTCTAATTTTTTCTATAAGAGAAACATGAGGGAAAGATAGAGGAAAAGAAAAAGAAGAGGAAAAAGAGCAGGAAGGGCTGAGAGTCAGAAGAAGGGTGAGAGGAAGAAAAGAAAAACAGAAAGGAAGACAGAAGAAGAAAAACTGAAGACAACAAGGGTTTAGCTAAATATTTGGCAAGTGTACTTGAATGTCTTTTTCATTTGGTATTGTTTATTGTTAATTTCTTAAGTGTTATTATTCTAATACTTAAATTCCCGGATATTCTTGGTCACAATCATCAATTTTACAAGAAGTATATTTGGTTGGAATTCTAGAATCAAGACCAGTAGCTGGATCAGCTACTGTAAATGAATTGGTGACAAAATGGTCTCCAAATCGTCCCAAATTTGGTATCCAACAAACTTAACATCTTAATTATGTTGTGATCAAACGGCTCAAAAAAAGGAGCTGAACCGGTCACTGAACTAGATCTCACATCAGCAACTGAGTATTCAGCCTATGAACTTTCAGCCTATGAACTGCATATCGCATCAAATCTGATATTCGAACTTTCATCCTATGAACCGGGCCCCGAACGGGCTGAACGAGCAGCCATGATGACCTAATTTCTTGTGGTAATGTTCAAGTATCATCCTGAAAAAATTAGCCCTGAACCGGTCATGAACCGGCCACTAAAACAGAAGCCGAACCCAACTGCATCAGAAAGTGCTGATGCAGAATTTTCAATCATGTCTTTAACTCAAACCGGCTAGAAAATCAGTTTGAACCAGCCATAAATCAAACATATTTTTAAACATGAGTCTCTTAGCTGTAATTTGACTCCTCAAACAGGTCAAGAATCGGTCTTGAATTTGTCATAAAACCAATAAAGACAGAACTAGTCCTTTGATTCCCTGCTGAAACTGAATGTGGCAACATGGGAAAGATTCACTGAACCGAACCTAAATCGGTTGAACCGGTAGCCGACCCAGCCACAGTATCATGTACTAAGGTTGACCTACCCACCATTGAACCAGCAGCCCAAAACGCCTTGAAATGGATACTGAACCTGACCCTTGAACAGCACCAAAACCGGCCCAATACCTTGGAAATTATTCTAGCAGTTTAAGAAAATGGATTGAACTGGTCCTAAATCGGTTGAACCAGTAGTCGTCCCAACCAGGTTATCAAGTACTAAAGTCAAACTATCATTCTACAAACATCTAAAAATACATTTGAAAGATATGTGAACCGGGCCCCTAAATAGCAAGAGAACCGGGTGACAGCATCCACGTTGATGCTAGAATTCAGGCTACTGAACCGGGCCACTTTCTATTTCCAAATCAATTGAACCAACACCCAAATTAACCAAAATATTATGAGAAAATGTTAAGGTATCAATCTATATAAATATGACTTGAACTGATCCCGAAACGGACTACAAACTAAGCAAGAAGAACTGTCAAATGCTGAAATTTCAGCAATTGGAGAGGCCTTGAATCATTGAACCGGTTCATCTAAACCGGTTCACAAGTGATAAAAATTAATAATAAAAATTGGTATGGGCCAATCCCTTGAACCAGCCATTAAATCGGCCATGAATCAATAACCAAATCCGTAAATAATTGTGCTAAGAAATCAACCCGAAGTGTCCCCGAATCGATTACCGTACTGGTAACCGAATCAACCAAATATATCATATATTAAATC
>JAODPA010094177.1:0-22824 GCA_025585075.1 Nepenthes mirabilis | reverse complement strand
ATAGTATCATAGATTATATGTTGTGTATTTTATGACGATGACCTACCAATTTCTATGCTTATGTGCAAATTTCTCCATGAGGCATAAATGGGTGCTCGGTGGGTCTTCATAATCTAAGGTCGAGATGATAGGCCGCCGGAGGCGCTGCCTTCGATGGGAACGCTCATCCAATACGGAGATCTCGAGGAACGCTCATTGAAAGGGGATCTGTTACATCTTCCCAATTTTAAATTATTTTATCATCTTCATGATTAAAATTATGTAATAAAGCAGAATGAAGATTTCTTTTGATTTCATATTTTAATTTTATGTCACGCTCATCTGTGTAGTTGTGAATATGGCCACGAAATATAAGAACATTGGTCAATTCAGTGGGCGTTCCTCCAGTGTCCCAGTCATCTCTCCGTCTCTCGATATCGATTACACAAGGCTAGATTGTACTGTCCCTCTTCTGAATAAACTAGCCTCGGCTTTAGCTTTGTAACCCAAGAAAAGGCACTACTGATTTACCATGGAAATTAGCAGGTGGGATAGCTGGGTTGAGGAAGCGGTCTCAAAATTGGAGTCCTCCAAACTGCTGCGTTCTGTAAGACCCATTAATCTCTGTGGTAAACTAAGCAATGCCTCAAAATTGGAGGAATTCCAGGTGTTCGACGGTTTGCGCCAATGGGATAGAGCTTCTGTTGAAGTTGAGATTTCTGACTACACATTTCATAAATGGATCAATGACATTCCCTGTTGTGGTAAGTCCTTCCATCTTCCCTTGAATTTTCTAGTTTTGTGACATAATGTGAATTGTGTAGATTATTGACCTAGTGTGGATGTTATAGATTATTGACATAATGTTTATTTATATTTTGTGGCTCTATTTAATTTCCTGTAAGTTTAAATTTTTATCAGTGGCCATAATTGGGCTTCTCATTTTATCTCTCATTTGTAACATTCAAAGTTTGGCCACATTCTGTTTTGTGTTACAGAACTCTAGATTTTTAGTTGCTGATTGGCATGGCAATTTGTAAGCATGCATGTCGGACAATTTTTTTCTTTCTTTTTCCTTTTTTAGTCATGGTAGTACATAACTATAAGGGTAGCCAAAGTGCATGCGAACGCACATACCCATTCAATCCCGTTTGAGATTATGGTGATTTTGGTTGGGAAGTAACAATGTATTTGTTAAATAAACAGGTGCTTGCTTAGCCATACTAATCAAGAGGTCATTATGGGGATTATTTAGACCACCGTTAGTCCTTCCTAACCAAAAATAGTAAAACAAGTCAGCGGACAGGATGAGCATGGGGTATTATGATCTGAGGTGGACCTCTGTTTGTTAGTTCATGTGAAGTTCATGCTGATGGTGCATTTTGTATGGTAAGAATATCATACAAGTAAATGAAGTACAGACAGAAATTTCTTGATTATGTTATATCTATTAGATTGCAATGAAATTAATTCTATCTTATTTTGAATTAACAATCTCTATATTATTTTTGTTTTTCCTTTCTCAGTTGCTATAAATGCCAATTGACTATGCCTCTTGTGAAAGGCTAAAATAAAGGCATATTACTTTTTTAATATTATAGCAAATTATATCAATGAATTGGAACGAGTTGATTGATGGTGTTGGGTCCCATGTCCTGGCCCATAAAGCGTGTCCAGGCCCATGAGGAAAGTCACGGCCCACGATGAGATCTGAAAGCCCACGTAGGGCGGTCAGCCCAGTCTAACGGACGAGAGGCGCGAAGCTGTGTTGGCGGAAGACAACGAAAACCTGCAACACATTTAATGCGTCGCCGGGAACAGGCGAAAAAGGTGAAAAGGCTAGCCAATAGAGGTGTGGCCGGAGCTGCGCCAGCGGCCCACGCTATTGTCTGCCCACGACTCTCGCTGCCGTCTGCAGGCAGCCAACCAATCCCCGCTCGGGGAAAAATCAGGCATGGTCAACAACGCTCAGCAGCGTGCCAACCACGAAAACAGGACAATCGGCGTGACCGGCGGTCATGAACAACGGATAGCAATCTTCCAGTCACACCGGATCGTTGTATTGACAGACCAGCCACTGAAGTCAATCTTGCAGAAGTCGGAGACGTCCGGTCGGCTGGTTAAGTGGGCTGTCGAGCTAGGGGAATTCGACCTGGAGTTCCGGCCCCGACCTGCTGTGAAAGGACAGGCTCTGGCAGACTTTATTGTCGAAGCAGCGACGCCGGCGCAAGTAGAGGATAGCAACCTAGAGAGTATGACAGACGGTGATCTCCCTGAGTGGACTCTGAACGTGGACGGATCATCTACCCAAGCAGGCAGCGGAGCTGGTGTCGTGCTAATGACTCCCGAAGGCATGTAGATCGTATACTTCGTCACTCTGATCTTCCCGGCCACGAACAACGTGGCGGAGTACGAAGCCCTCCTCGCGGGCCTGCGACTGGCAAAGGAGTGTTCCGCGCGGTCGTTGGTCGTGCGCAGTGACTCTCAGCTTGTGGTCAATCAGGTGAAGGGAAACTTTGACGCCTCGAACCCACAGCTTGTGAGGTACCTGGCGAAAGTCAAGGCCCTGATCTCTGAGTTCGGTCGTTTCGAGATCGAGCACATCCTGAGATCGGATAACGGATGTGCTGACCGATTGGCCCGGGACGTGGCCTCCCGAACCGCGGAGCAGTACGCGAGAGAGCCCAGGGAAGTCCTGGCCACGCCGAGCGTTGACGCCGAAGACAAAGAGGTGTTGCAGATCACTGCAGGGGACAATTGGATGACACCGTACATGAGATTCCTAATTGAGGGTACCCTACCTGACGACATAGCCGAAGCCAAACGAATCAAGAAGACGGCAGGATGGTACACGGTCCTGATTGAGAGGCTATACAGGCGAGGATACTCCGCTCCTCTCCTGAAGTGCCTCACGCCAGAGGAGGCTGATTATGCGCTGGCAGAAGTGCATTTAGGGCTGTGCGGCTCGCATATTGGGGGCAAGAACCTAACGTTCAATGTCATGCGGAAAGGGTTTTACTGGCCCACCATGAAACGGGACGCTATGGAATTTGTCCGGAAATGTGAAAGCTGCTAGGCCCATGGCAATATGACGCACCAGCCGCACATGGAGCTACACTATCTCCAGTCCCCATGGCCGTTTGCACAATGGGGGCTCGACATACTTGGACCCCTACCTCTGGCTGCCGGACAAAGGAAGTTCCTGATCGTTGGCATCGACTACTTTACGAAGTGGGTGGAAGCTGTCCCACTCGCCAGGATCACAGAGCAAAATGCGACGGAGTTCCTCCGTTAAGGCATCGTTTGCCGTTTTGGGATCCCTGAGGTCGTGGTGACCGATAACGGAACCCAATTCACCGGCAAACGCTTCACGAAGTACTGCCGTGACCTTCACATCAAGCTGGTGCACACGTCCGTGGCGCACCCTCAGGCAAACGGACAGGTCGAGGTCACCAACCGCACGTTGCCGCATGAGTTAAAAACCAGGTTAGAGGATGCAGGGGGCTCCTGGACTGAGGAACTACCGTCCGTGCTATGGTCGTATCGAACAACCGCAAGAGAGTCAACAAAGGAGACGCCCTTCAACCTTTGCTTTGGGGCTGAGGCTGTGGTGCCCGTAGAAGTGGGAATGCCAAGCCTGCGGATTGAATGCTTTGACCCAGCCGCCAACGAACAAAGGCTTCGGGAAAGTTTGGACCTGCTCTCGGAAGTTTGAGACACCGCGCCGCTACGAACCGCGGCCTATCAGCAACGAGTCGCGCGGTACTACAACAAACGGGTGAAGGCGCGCTCACTAGAAGTTGGGGATCTGGTCCTCCGGAGCGTAGAGGCGGCGGGAAAGACCACGAATAGGAACAAACTCTCCCCCGGGTGGGAGGGGCCGTTCCTCGTCTCCGCAATCCTCCGGAACGGAGCGTACAAGCTACGCGCCCAGAACGGCAAATTGGTACCGCGGACCTGGAACGCCGCCAACTTAAGGAAGTATTATCAGTGACGCCGCGATGGCTCAGGTAAGTCGCACACGCATGCATCATAATGAGTGCTTAGGCATGAGCTCTATCTTTTAGTTAGCATAATCGCTCTTTCTATCATTTGCATACTCATCTGTGTGAATTGATGGCATGCATTGCATTATTAAATCAAACGACCTAGACTGCCCCTAAGTCGGGAGGACAAGCGTCCGTCCGTAAAACCAGTCCTTGGCCCAGAGCCAGGCGGTCCAAGTCGACTGTCCCAGGACTCCGTCCCCACGCCAGTTGGCCTGGGGACGGCTTTACACATTTTGGCTCCGCGCAAGTAGGCCCGAGCGGCCACCCGGTGACCAAGCCCCGCGCTAGACAGCCCGGAGGCAGCCAGCCGTAGGCTGGAACAAAGGACCCAGGCGGTCCGTCCAATAGGCTTCGCACCAACAACCCATACGGTCGAAGCATCGAGCCTGGGGGCTCCCCGAGTCCCCACTCCACGGCCAACGAAACCTTAGGGAGTAAAGAATCGCAGGCGTGCATCAACCTTCTTGAACAGAAGAGAGCACCCTCAGTCTACAATGGTCGTGGGTTAGAACCTCAACCTGGTGATTATAAGGCTTTGAGCAGGGGCCACACACCTTTCGCAATCATACGCGACCGAGTCCTAGACCCAGGAGTCCGGTTACCGTGGCCTGACAACCGCGCTAGCCCCCGTTGTGGCTCCAGGGGCTTGGCAACGACATCCGCTTCACTGGATCGAGCTCCCCGAACGTGTGAGCTGTGATGACATCCTCTTACGAAGGACGAGCACCACGCAAGAAGGCGCCTGGATAGGGCCTTGACAACAATGGCTCCAAAAAGCCTAGCGTTCGAGCAAGAGAAATGGTCCCGCGGGCTACAAAAACGGAGGCCGCGAGCGACGTTTCGTGGCAAAGGAAGCGCAAATGCGAAAAAGGAAAAGACGCTTCTCATTTCTCTACAAAGGAGAAATATGGTACAAAGACAAAAAGACAATCACCAAAAAACCAACACAAGCCAAGACTAATTTGGCAGGCTCGACGGACCAGCCCTCTCGTGAAAATTCTTCAGCCGAGACGCCGCGTCTACCCCGATGTTCCCCGGATGAAAAATGCCCTCAGGAACGTGGGGAGCGGCCAAGGAAGCGATCTTGCGACATAGGCGGATGCCGTCCCAATACCGAGGCTCCAACGCCCGCTGTATTTCCGAAGAAGAATGCCGGCCAACCATGTCTCTGGCGAACCTAGCGACTCTGTCCTCTCCGGCAGTGAGAAGAACCTCCAGCTGCTCCACTCTCTGCCGCAGCCGCCCGCTCTCCTCTTTGAGAGATGCGATCTGGGTCTGATCGCTGTAGACGAGCTGCCGTCCGCTGGAGATGGCCCGCTGCAGGTCCCCGCGAAAGAGGGCAGCTTGCGCATCGAAAGGGTCCGCACTACCAGGAACCTGCATAAAAAGCGAGATCAGAGACATTCCTAATGTAAGCGACAAAGGGAGAGGGCCAAAAAGAAGCGACCGTACCTGAGAAGAGGCGACGTGCGGAGAGCGTGCGAGATCACTCGAGAAAGCCTCTCCCTGTGGTTCCGCTCTTTCGCCTGTTGGAGGCGGGCTGGCTGGAAGTGCGGCGACCGTAGGAGTGCTCGGCAGCTCCTGCCTCGAGGACGTCCCGGCTGCCCCTTCGCTAGCCTCGACCGAATCGGCGGCGAGCGCGACGCCTTCCTCTGGAGACGAGATCGAACCTTCCGGAAGACTGTATTCAGAGATGGGCTCCACAAAGATCTCAGGTGGCTCTACAGGCCCCCTGGCCTCCGCTGCTGGCTCAGGAGCAGCGGCAAATGGCCCCTCTGAGCCCTCTAACATGACAACATCATTTGTCGCCTCAGCAGTACAACAAGCGGGAGGATCCCCGGTGGGTAGAGACTCCGCCTCGCAGACCTCGCGAGCGGCTAGCCCCGCGACCGAAGTCGACGACGGTTTGGCGGTCTCCCCCTGGCGACCCGCGCCTGCAGATCCCTTCATAGCCTGACTTCCCGCCACAACGGGAGGGCCGGAGATCCGTCTCCTGGACCTCCTCGAAGAAGTCCCTTCGGCTTCCCTTAGCCTCTTAAGGGCGGCCTTGTCCTCATCGTCGCTCGACGACGACTCCAGCAATGAGCAGCTTCCCTCCTCATTCCCCCCGGGCGGTGGAGAAGCGGCTGTATCTCTAGGGCCCTCCTTACCTGGCCCGGCTATCGCCCAGCCAGCAGGAGGTCCCCATCTGCAGATCTCGAACGTGACGGACGTGAGGTAATAACCCTGGATCGAAAACTTCTCTTCCGACTTGATGGTGGATATTAGTTTCGAAGATTCTGCAGCGTCCTCATCGGTTGGCTTGTCCCGAAAATACTCTGAGATTGGGCCCCACGCCCTCGGGAGCTCAGAGTCAGGGGGCTCCTGCAAGAAGAAGAAGCGCTCCTTCTAGCCCTTCACTGAGTCAGGGTTGGTGCCGCGGAAGCGAAACCCCGACTTGGGGGACAGCGATACCCAGTCCTCCGACTTCGTGAACCGGAAGATTATCCTTGCTGCCTTGGCGTTAAAAGTGCAGTCATGGATAAGAGCAAAAATGCACAAGGATACCAGATAGCGCAAGGCGTTGGGATGCAGCCTTGCCATCGGGACTCCCAGTGCGTCTACCACCACGTACAGCGTGCAGTTCAGCGAGTAACGAAGCCCCCCCCTCAGATGGTGCTCGTACACCGTAATAAAGCCTGTTGGGGGGGCGTTGGCTCTGTCCAACACGTCGGGAGCGCGGTAACTCCAGTCACTGGGAAGCCCGTAGTGTACTATAAGAGAATCAATGTACCCAGCAGTCAAGATAGACTTGGTGTTGTGAACACCATGGCGCGTGGCTCTGGGAGCACGGGAAGAAGAAGAGCTTTCCCCCTTTATCGCCATTTATCTCTCGAAGGTCTTAAGCGCATGCAGAGAAGAAATCGGCAGAAGAGAGGAAGCGATAATCATTTGGTTTAAATAGGCAACGCCAAGCCAAAAAGAGGGAAACCGAAACGGCACCGCCACAGGTGATTGGGGCACGTGGTGGCTTCACGGCGCACCGCAGGATCCCAATCGCCCGCAATGATGGTTAGGCGCCAGACTGACAGGCGCGTCCCTTCAGCCGTCTGGCAGGGCTCCGCGCTGGCACCGCCACATTAAATAAGAGCTCATGATAGCAGAGCCCCTAAAGAAGTGCACGATAGCACAAAACGGGAAAAAGCAATCAAGGAGCAAGAAATTCGGCAGACGAAATGGTACGAGAAACCAGACTTTCATTATAACAATAAATTCCATTACAACGGCTACAAAGAAAAGAGAAGAGCACGACAATGACGAAAACGACTAATGGTCCCAGTGACCAGTGGAGGAGCTTTGTACGTGATAGTCCACCAACTGATCACGAGTTCTGGCAAGCGAGTTGCGAGGATCTAGAACGCCCACACGGAACCTGGGATCCTCCAACGAGGCTAGCCTTCCGCAGAGCCTAACGGCGTCAAAGTAAGTCTGCTCCAAGGCGGGGTTCACCCCCTCTGGCCGAAGTCTCGTCCTCAACTCCGACCGCAACTCGGCGACTTCAGCCTCGTGTCGTTTCTTGAGTCGTTCGATCTCTGCTTCAAGCGCCAAGGCGCGGGCTTGCGCGTCCACATCGGCGTCAATCTGGCGAGTGTTCCTGACCTCTGCTCGCAGTCCGGAAACCTTGGCCTCATATTGCCGCTTGAGTTGCTCAGCCTCCCCTTCAAGGGCCAATATGCGGGCCTGTGCCCCCACATTGGCACCAACCAGGCGTGCGGCCCTGGCTTCCGATTCAGCCCAGGCGCTTTCCAAATGTGCGACGCGGGCCCTTAGCCACTCCACCTCTGCCGCAGCCGCCCCCCGTCGCGGCAGGACCCTCTCGAAACCCGGAGGCGCTCCCCGACTCCGAGAAGGGCCAGCAACCGTGGCTTCAGAGCGAGCCCCTCCTAAAGTGTCGGCTCCTGAAGACACGGGGGCGTGGGAGCCGAACTCGGACTCATAAGAGGAGCGCTCCGTGTCGCTGGAAGTGTCCTCCATTTGATCTCGCAGCAAGAAGACAAGCACAAAAAGAGCAAGCTGCCAACGAACGTGCGAATGCAAAGGAGTGCCAGATCTCGGGAGAAAACGGCGTGTTAAATAGGCGAGTTTTCTCCTGAAAGGGCGGCAACTCCAAAAGGCGGGAAGCATTAAGGCCTGGCCAATGGGGATTTTACATGTGGGAGGCTCCCGAAATCTCGCGCGTTTCCAAAACAACGTTTCCCGAAGCGACGTCTCCGGGCCGCGCAGGAATTAAATGCGTTGGCCCCCACAGGAGACGTGACTGCTGACAAAAGCTCCCTAAGCTCTCACGGAGTAACACGTGGATCCTCAGGGCAAAGCGCCGAGCAGCGAAAAATGCGCATGCAGACAAGATGAAAATGAAGGCAAAATGAGGCTACTTCTTTTATTAAGCAATGCTTTCTTATAGAGTACGAAGTCTACAACGATAAAGTTGCGAGAAAGACGAAAGAAGACTACGGTGCGAAGCCCCGTATGCTCCACTGCCGTGCCCCAGATGGGCTCGGCGAACGTGATCTACATCAGATCCCGACGGCAGAAGCAGTCGGTATTTCACCGAGCGCACTGGTTTGGAGGCGAAGAGCATCCCCCGGTGGGGGTTTAAAGGGTCCAATCCACCTGGGTCCGGGAAGCACCAAGGTCAGGCACTCCGGGAAAGTTGGGTGAGAAGCCCAGCTTCCACGGAGGGCTACCGACCTCGCGATCCTTCCGTGGTTGGCGCCCTGGCGTGACCCGCGGGGTGATCCCTTGCGAAAGCCTTCGCCTAACAGGCGAATGTACCCGCGGGGGTCCTCCAAGGATCCGCTCAAGCCAGCCAGGCTGCAACCCGGAAGGAGGCACACGGTAACAGCAGAATGGCCAAGCCACTCCTGTTAGCACAAAAGGTAAACTACAGGCCAAGGGCTACAACGGTCTTCATCGAGGACTTCAAGCGTTCGGCTGATCCATCCAACTCCCTCTCGAGGACCCGCAAAGGGCGGGGAAGGCCAGGGTCATCTCATCGTCTCGCCAACGGTTGCCAAGGGATGAACTCAACTCGCTTGAGTACCCCCTATTTATGGGCAAGGCACAGGCCGTCCTCTCACCCAACGCGACACGGCGTCCAGCAGATGTCTTTCGTGCAACAGGGGAGACCGCCGGTCAGACGCAACCCAAGGCGCGCGAATCTCGCCCGGCGAAATGACGGGTCACAGCAGCGCCTGAAAAGCCTGCCCTGGCTCCTGGGAAAGGCGCAAACTCGGAAACGACAAATGAGAACGCGGCACGAGGCAGGATGAGGGGCTGCGGGAATGGGCCCAGGAAACATGCCAGGCCCGACCACTGGCCGGCCCAGGCATGGGGGGCTAGTGTTGGGTCCCATGTCCTGGCCCATAAAGCGTGTCCAGGCCCATGAGGAAAGTCACGGCCCACGATGAGATCTGAAAGCCCACGTAGGGCGGTCAGCCCAGTCCAACGGACGAGAGGCGCGAAGCTGTGCTGGCGGAAGACAACGGAAACCTGCAACGCATTTAATGCGTCGCCGGGAACAGGCGAAAAAGGCGGAAAGGCTAGCCAATAGAGGTGTGGCCGGAGCTGCGCCAGCAGCCCACGCTACCGTCTGCCCACGACTCTCGCTGCCGTCTGCAGGCAGCCAACCAATCCCCGCTCGGGGAAAAATCAGGCATGGTCAACAACGCTCAGCAGCGTGCCAGCCACGAAAACAGGACAACCGGCGTGACCGGCGGTCCACGACAGCGACCAGCGGCGCGATGGCCCAAGCAACGGGCGTTTTGGCGCCCAGAGTCCAGCGGGGAGAGGCCTATAAGAGCCCTCACCCCCCCACAGAGAAAAGGATCCGATTCTGATTTTGAATTCCCTTCTCTATCAGCTTTCTGAGCTCTGATTCCAGCGACGAATCGTACCAAATCAGTTTTTTTCTTCTCTACCCGTTCACCGGGAAATCAGCCACCCGTAGCGGTGCACCAAGGAAGCCAGACCTTCCACTACCTGCTCACTGCATTCCCCCACATCATACACGAGCATCCCACACGCTCTCACGGCATACATCGCGCACCGCTCTTAGCGTGCGCATTTCCGTTTATTGCGGGAATTTGCTGACTTGAGCGTCGGAGTGGCTTCGGTGGGAGAAATCCTGCCGGACCCTTGACCTCTTATTTGTTGTTTGTGTTGTACAGGTCCAGGTTCATAGAGACGGAGACCGGACCCTTTTTCTGAAGCCCCCGCGCGTTGAGGAATCCGAAGGCTCCCTAATCCGTACGACAACCGTGGGCCCGGGACGCAACAGATGGGTTTATAATTTTAGAATATGGTTGATGGATACGTTTCAATCAGTGTTTTATTTAGACTATTATTCCATAAAAATTCTAAAATTATTTTCTATTTTTATGAAGGAAACAATAAAGTTCAAACCATAGAGATGTGTTGTGAAATAATTATAAGAAATCGGGAAGCACCATTGGTAGTTGGAATGCCATCTACGAGAGTAATGGATGTTTGGTTGCCATTGTAATATTTAACAGGATGTCTATCGAAACAATTCAAATCTGTGTACTTTTTTCAGTACTGGTGGAACTAAACAGTTAAAATTCTTAAATTAGAATATATATATATATATATATATATATATATCTTAGTGGAAGTAGTTGACTTGTCCAACCCGCCAACTTGACTGACTGGGATAGGTTGATGTTTTATAACTCAATTATAAATTGCAGGTATAGGTTAAGGGTGACCATGCGCACCCTGATTATCAACTGCCCAAACTCCCCCAAACCTATTATTCACCAACTGTAATAGGTGTGCACTTTCATATAGGAGAGAAATGAACCCGCCAAAACATCCTGTTATACATCAGCTATATTTGGGGTTAATTTTACATGGACATGCTGAATAAAGTCTCAAAAAAAAAAAAACAAAAACTGAAAGACAACAATTTAGATATTACCTGCTTTGATTCATGATTAAATATTGGTGTGGTATCACCTTCTTCCTCTTTTTATTCTAATATTGGCCCTCCTCAAGGATCTTTACATGCATCCTCTAGATATTAATGACAGTCAACTAAAGGATGGATAAATTAGGTAGTACCCAAATTAGGATTTCGTAATGAATTATGAGGGTGATAAGCCAACCACAAAACAAATGATGGTGATAGGAAAAGGTTATGAGAAACATGGAAAATTAGGGCTGGCATCAAGTCCAGGAGCTGACTGAATCACATCATAGACATCTTTGGTTGGGAAAATGAACAGGCTGGGAGTGTGATCGTTAAATTAATTGCAGAGTAATCAGATTTGATGTTTCAGAAAATGCCATAAGTCATGGACATGACTGCATGGATACTGTATCTCTCCCCTATAGCAAATGCCAGATAAAAGGGCCTCCTATTTTCTTTTTTCATCCATCCGTGTGGCCTACACAACAGAAGTAGTCCTCCCTGACTCTGATAATTCCTCCCTCAACTCGAATTGGGGCGGGATTTGATCTTAAGGCTCTTGGAATGACATCAAGGGCTGTACCAACTGTGTTAGTAGACCTGGAAATGAGCCTTTAATTGCATCCAACTTATTCATCTGTTTCACATTAGAAGTAATTCTGCCAGTGGTCACAGCAGGGAGAGTTGACACTTGAATTTCTGATTCCCAAGATTTAAGTTTCAAAGTTCACTTTCTCATGGGTCAACTTTGTGATAAATTTTGGAGAAAAAAATATTTAACCTAGCCAATTTAATGGAGTTGATTAACCTACCGGAGCGGGCCAAGCTGTAGAGGTACTGCAAGACAGCCCGAGGTTTCTCATGGCTATATGGTTCATTTGGGGGATAAGTTGAGGGCAGCTCGTACTCCCTAGGTTACAAGAAGAGAGGCGAAACATCTTTCTGGTTGATTACTCCTTAGGTCACTACTAATTGCCTCTTAATCCTATATTTACTATGCCAATTCTGTGTTTTTCAATGTCACACGGATGCTCAAATTGTTACATCTTTGGCTCAAAGGGATAGATTGTTTTTTTTTTTTTTTTCTTTTGACATAAAAAAGATTCAATAAAAGAAGGTGAACCTGCAATTACTGCTTCTGATAATTGCTTCTGCATTTTTTTGTTGTAGGAGATCTGATGGTGCCTAGAAGTGGAGAAGGTAATGAAGTGGAATGCTCACTGCCTTGCAGAAGGCTACTTCTGTTCTCAGGAAATGATTACTTAGGCTTGAGTTCACATCCAACAGTTAGAATAGCAGCTGTGAAGGTATGCTTGATGAAAGGATCTTTTATATGCTTTTTGGTTTTTTTTTTTCCCGTAGACCTAAGTTTTGCACAGTGTCAGTCATTTTGATGATCATCTTAAATCAGGCAGCCCTAGAACATGGGATGGGCCCAAGGGGTTCAGCATTGATTTGTGGATACACAGAATACCATCAGCTACTTGAAGCATGCTTGGCAGAGTTAAAAAAGAAAGAGGTATTGGCTTTATTCTCTGATCCTTTTATCTTCTTCCATTGTCTGTTCAATCCATAATTTTTTAGGAAGGCATTGGTTGATTGATACCCGAGAACTCTATGAACAAGATCAACTGTTTGTAGTAACCAATAGCCCTGGTGTTGGCTGGACAATCTGATGCCATTAAGTACTATGCTATTTTTGTTAAGTACGAAGTTCTCTTCTCTGTTGGAGGAAAAATACAATCTCTTGTCCCTTTTTCTTTTTGGTTGATAAGAAAGCTTGCATTCAGGAAAAGACACCAACAGGGTGCCATCTATGTATAAAATAACTTTGTGGACCTAAGCCAACATTAGTGCATTGCATACTCACTGAAACAAGAACCAAAAGAAGAGGTAAGAAAACAAAAGCTACATCCTCAACAACCAAAGGACATCAGTGAAAGCCGAAACCCAAATTCCAAACCAAAAATGCAGGCCAGATGCTCATTACGTTACTTGCTTTGAAGAATAAAGATAGGGTGAACGACATTAAAAAAATACGGAAAATAAGTTTCGCCATCAAGTAAAGCCAAAGAGTTGCAACTCCTGTATCAAGAGTATGTCTTGCTGAAGTTACCCTGTGATTAATTCACCATTGAGGTAAGGCTTCAATCTTTACAGCATCTAGTGAAACAAGATCAACAATCAATTGAGGCCGGAAGGTTTCAACTCTTCTAAAAAAATATTGCTTTCTGAAATTACACTTTATTTACAAGGCTACGCAAAGCTTAGGTTTTGACCTTTGCAGGATTTGATGGAGTCATGATTCATGATTAGTTCTGAAACAATGCAGGATCCAAATTGAAGGGAGGTTGTTGCTTCAGGCCAATCTCCAAACGCCATTAGAACTTTTGCTTAGGTGAATCTCTTGTGCTTACCTAACCTTCAATTTAGAAATGTTGCGCTGGGCTTGCTCATTATGGATGGACGGGATTGTCTCAATAAATTCATAGTCTAGATCTGTATTTTGGCCCCAGGGATCCCTATCAAATGACCTGTTTTCCATACTTCAATTGTTATATCTGCACATTTGCTTTTAAATGGAATCCTCAATTACAAGTTATTCATCATCATTGGCGACAGGTAATTGACAGAAAAGCAACATTATAGGGATTTATTAGCTGAAGACTGACGAATGGTTGTCCTAATGTCATTCTATAGGATTGCCTTCTTTGTCCTACAGGCTTTTCTGCAAATATGGCCTTGATGGTTGCAGTAGGAAGTATTGCCTCTCTATCTGTTTCTGGTAGGAAACCTCAAAGGGCTGAAAAGATAGCTGTATTTTCTGATGCTTTGAATCATGCATCCATTATCGATGGTCTCCGTCAAGCAGAACGACAGCAGAGTGTGGAAATTTTTGTCTATAAACATTGTGACATGTCCCATCTTGAAACCCTTCTGTATGTTCTTTTTTACTCTGAAAATATGTCATCTGTTTCTTTCAATGTGACGTCAGGCTATCTGGTTTACGTCTAATGAAGACTTTTGCTTTTACAGATTGGATTGCACAATGGCAAAGAAAGTTGTTGTGACGGATGGGTTTGTTCATCTAATTGCCTTTTCTGTAAAATTTGTTTCTGTTTATTCGTGAAGGAGTTGTAGAATTTGACTATGAAGACGCACCCTTTGGGTTTACAACTAAGTATCTTACTAGACAGTGATAATATTGTACTTGAACCTGCTGCTAGTGCGGCACTATTGTTGCTGCAGTATTATACATGGAGCATGCTATTGCTTTTTGTTGCGTCTTGGATTCTGGTCTCTGTACGGACGAGGTGTAGAGCAACACAAATATAGATTTTAAGCAGAAGGAAGAGAGAGAGAGACAGTGACACATGGTGTTTTTTCGTGGAAAGCCCTCTTCTAAATGCGAGGGAAAAACCATAGGACTTTTAGTCTAAGAACGGTTTCACTATTTAGGCGTTTGAGTAGGGTGGAGAACAAAGTGTATGGTGACTCCCAAGAATTATTCTTACAAACACAAATGTTCTCTCGGTTGGCAGTGTGAGTGACTTGCTTTTTCTCTCTTTGAGCGTAAATGCAAGTGCTGGAAAATCGGTCCTTTGTTAGGTATATAGTGAATGCTTATATAGTGGTTGAGCTCTCCTGCATGGAACAGCCACATGGAGGTGGCGTGTGCAGTGGATCCTGCCACCAACTCTGCAAATCTATTTTGCTGTATCAAAGACGTTGCGTGCATGCGGGCTATGAGATATCACCCCTGCAGTAATCACGCCTACTTTGAAGGCCATCATTTCCTGTGAAGATTGCGTGTTGCGGAGGTCATGCGTGTCTTTACGAAAATTAATAATCTGAGTTGACATTCTCGGTCGTCCTGAGTTCCCTTTTTACGCTCGTGCCATTGGAGACTTATCAGAGTTCGCGTCATTGATGAAAGCTTTGGCCCTCATCGAGTCCACGGGCTTTTAGCACCAAACGTCCTAGTCTTTACTGAGGTCTTTGGTCTTTAATTCGTCCTCAGATTTCTAAAGCTAAGCCAGCTTCTCGGACCAGCTTAGTTCCTTGAGCTTTTTGGGACATGGGCCTTAATCCTTGGGCCTCTAGAGCCTATTTAGCCTCTTGGGCCATAGTGGCTTCTTAGGCCTTCTATGGACTTGGACCCATTTTACGGAAACAGGTTTCTTGATTGGGCATTGGGTAATCACTACCTATCACTTTCATATCCTCATGTTTGAGGCACTGAGGCAATTCTTTTTCTAGCCTTAAAAAACTTATCTAGCAAGCAATTAACTTTGCAAGTGCTGATTTTGAGTTCTGATTTTTTATCTTCTTTGTCTACTATGCACTTGCTGTCAAGCAGAGACCAGTAAATAGAAAATTCCGCTGCTCTGGATGGGAGAAATTTTCTCTACCCATATATGTATTGCTCCTTTTTTCCAGTTTTTTTAGGGGAATGTAAAATGTATTATTAATATGAACAATGCATTTTTGTAGTTGTAACCTTGAAATATCATTAGTATAGTCTAAAAGTGGAAATTACAATGTTGGAAATGCATCCTACTGGCCTCAGAAGTATGACACAGATTTAACAAAGGTAGAGCAACAAACTAAAAGAACACATGCCTAAAACAAACGAACAATGTTGAACATTGAAATTTTGCACATTTTGATATTCCTTTTATGTTCTATGAATTTTGTTGCTGAGGCATTTATCACTAGTCTACAAAGGCCTTGATTAATTATGATTCTAAACTTAGATTGCTAAAAGCTTGGAACACCAGAATATTACCAATAGTAGACAAAGTTATCAAATGACATGCCTTCTTTTCCCTTTGTCTCTTTCTGTTGTTATTACAAATAGTCCAGCAGTTTATGCATATGCACATGTCATGGTGAATGAGTTAGTGTTGTTTATGGCAGCTTGTTCAGCATGGATGGAGACTTTGCACCCATGATTGAGCTTGCAGAACTCCGCAAGAAGCATGGATTTCTGCTGGTAATTGATGATGTAAGTGCTATTATAATAAGCTGTAGGTTGGACTTTTTGAAGCTTTCCATAAGTAGCCATGTGTATATCTGCTACACTTTGCATTGTAACACGGACTCCAGGATCACCTCCCTCATGAAACCATGATTTGGACCACACATACCACGTCACATTTGAAATTGTGCTGGTACACAGCCAAGTTTGCCCAAGTTAGTGATCTATTTGCTTAACAGAAATTAAAGTGATCTAAGAACCTTCTAAATCTACCAGCTTTATTGAACAAATAGTGGTAATTAAAAGGATTAATACAAAAGCAAAATCACATGGTTTCTTAATAGTAAGATTACATAGCATATTTTTTTAAGTCATTGTATGCATGGTATATGCTGTCTGCCTCTTATTTTCAATGAAGTGCAATTTGGAGCTTGTGTGCTGAAGAAAGGAAGTAAAATAAGGTGCAGAATGTATGGCAGTGAGGTGACATTAGATGCCGCTTTGTTGAGATAATGTGGGAGTGGTCTCTTAAGAGAGAGTCCCAGGCTATGGTTTGGGTTAGGAAGGGTCATAGGGTTATGGTGAGGGTAATGTTTTGTGTTTACTCGAGCCTTGAAAAAGTTGAACTCAGTGAAGTATCCTATGGCCGTCTGTTCAGGAATTCATAACACGACTTTTATACCTACAAAACACATTAATCCCTACTGAAATGTTACTCCAAAATTTTGCTTGAAATATCATATTAAAAAAACAGCCCCCTAATATGTTTCTGGGGGATATAAAGCATGTGGCAAATGATCTACGAGATTTAAACACATTTGCATAATTCATGCACTTTTGATGTACCCTACTGGGTGCTTCATGGCATTATTACAATCCAAGGAGCTTCCCCCTCTCATACCACTCATCAACCTAAGTTAACTATTTGCCTGCATTGCAATCCAGAATGTATGGCATTCTAGTTAACTATGGTTTACTTAAGGAAAACTGTGTTAAATATTTAGGAATCGTTAATTTGTAGAATATTCTGGTGCCAATTTTTTGTAATACCCAATTGTGTGCTTCTTGTATGATATTCAGGGGGCAAAATTAATTATACACCCGAGACAACAATTGTCCTGGATTCTTTTCCCTTTCCAATCTGAAGTTTTTCTTCTAGTGGTTCCGTTTTTCAGTTGGGTCCGTTGTTTGGTTAGCAAAAGAGATTTCTTCATCATCTAATAATGAAACTATGTGAAACCAAACCAAACCAAATTATGTATTTTCTTACTGGGTGGCTCAGTTATATGAATAATTCGTGTCCATTCAATTCTATTGTAGGTCAAGATTTGTACAATTCCAAATGCACAAGATGATGTCTATTGGATTCTCTCAAACTCTTATGGGATATTTTTCTGCCTTTGCTATAGCAAGCTTGTTCCATGCACACATATCCTAATAGGTGCATTAGGTGGTCTTCTCTTCACAAGACCAAATCACCTCAAATGCATCTATTTCAATTTCCTTATGTGGGTGTTACCCTGACTTTCTCTTACATATTATCATGAATATTTCTTGTATAGCTAGTGACCACATATCCATATCAATATCTTTATATAAATTGCTGCACTCATTGACATCACACTCCACTCTTTATGCCGTGGATAGCCTAATAGCCCTCTTACAATATTTTACTTTAAGGTTTAGGGGTGTTTCCCAATTACACTGCAAGAACCTTAACTACTCCATCTAGTTTGCTTTAATTCGACAAGAAATATCCTTATCAATTTTCCCATTTTCTAGACCATTGATTTAAGATATTTGAATTGATAGGTTATGAATCCCTATCCTGACCTTTCCCCCATCTACTTCTTTATTCCTAAACATGCATTCCATATATTTAGTCTTGTTCTAGTAATTCTAGTATCTTTTGCTTCTATGGTCTTTTCTTATTTTCCAATTAACATTAACATCTTTTCTTGTCCTGCCCACCAAAACTATCATTTGTGAAGAGCATACACCAAAGCACATCATTTGGAAATTTGTTGGTCAATTCATTTATAGTCAAGGCAAATATATATGAGCTTAAGGTTGACTTCTGCTTTATTATACATATCTTGTATAACTTGGTTGTATGTACTGACTTCCTTTTCCAAACATTCTCTATAATACTTCACTTGGATTGTACTGTATATTTTCTCTTAATTGCTTGTCACCCTTCAAATTCCCCAATTTGGTTCTTGTTGGGTTTTACTATATCCTCTTCCTTTTCTATTTCTTGAGATGCTATTTGAGACTAGCAATCAGTTTTGTGATTTCCAGTTTCTAGTACAAATGATGTATTTTCTTCGGGATAAAATAGTCAATTTTGATGGGTCACTCTTATATGTGATTGAATGCTCCTTCCACATCTGGAAAAGCATATAAGCTACCATGAGGTTAGAAGTCACTGCAAAATCTAGATTTCTTTTCCTTCTTCATTTTCCCCCATAGCCATTGCCTCAATGCACGCCTGTATACCTGTCTGCATCCTGTCTAGCTTAGTCATTTAGGTCACATCCACATAAATCAAATTTCTTGGACACCTCTTCCAATTCTTCCAACATTTCCCTTTCAATTGTTCCCCAAAGGCCACTTGGAGTGTACGTGCATTAATGATGCTTTGTGTTCTATTTCTCCTAACACCTTCTCATCAGCTGTAATTCTATTACCATTTCTCTTCACTCGCTACATTCTTGTTCAACTCTGTATTTACAATTATGGAAACTCTATGCTATCCTTCTCAGAGTCCATAAAATTGTAACTGGTCCTCTCTGTATACTTGGCTTTCACTTCCACCTACTTTGTCTCTTTTAGGTGCATTATATTGATCATTTTTCTAATCACATCATCTACCACCTTCATGAGATCAATAGTTAAAGTACAATATTCAAATTTTCCACTTGAATCTTGTTATCTTGGCCTAACATCTTTAGTCTCATCCGTCCATGATGCGGTTGCACTTACTGATTTTTCATTGCCTCCGGGTGATGATGCAGTGGCTCTAGCCTATTTAACACTTTACTTGAGCAATACAGAACTTCGCAAGTAGGAGAAGTTCAATGCTATACTCTTCAGTCTCCATGTCAAAAGCTCCAGGAAAGTGTTGCTTTGGTCATCCGCCACCTAATGTGAAACTCTCCTCCTTTAACCAGGCTTGAAGCTGGCTAATGCTGGGGGAAAAATCCCCAACTCAGTCAGAGTTAATTAGGAAACATGGCATGCTTTTTATATTTATATTGTCAAAAGCTGCTTCCTGGGAAGGAGTTTTCAAGTGCTTCTGCAACAGCTTTCTAGGTTTTCTTTCAGGCTCATGGAACCTTTGTCTGCGGCAAAGATGGTGCAGGAGTGGCTCAAGAATTTAAGTGTGAAAGTGATGTCGATATATCTGTGGGCACTCTGAGTAAGGCGGCAGGTTGCCACGGGGGATTTATAGCATGCAGGTAATGAGTGCAGTTACTTTTGCAATTCTTTAATGATGTAAAAAGGCAGGAGTGGTGGATTGTTAAAATAACGTATAGTGTATACCCATAGAAAAATGATTTTTTTGTGTTTGGTATGATGCTTGCATTGGCTCTGTCAGTTGTGTTTTCTGTTTGTCATTTTAAACAATTAGTTTCTTGAAATTTTCAACTTTTTTGAATTGCATCATCTTCCTGAAATTGATGATGCATATCTTGTGACTTCTACGACAGCAAGAAGTGGAAGCAACTCATCATGTCGAGAGGTCGTTCATTTATATTTTCAACATCTATGCCAGTACCCATTGCAGCTGCTGCCCATGGTAGGCTAGCATATTCATTTTGTTTTGTTTTTTATTTTGTCAATGATTTTCATATCACTGCTCAAAAATGTATTTATGCTGATTGTTCTGAATGTTATTGCCAAGTTTTGCACCGGTAATTATACCAATACTACTTAAAAAATAATGGACCAATACTTGTAACAAATTAGCTATGCATGCCAGAAGTATGCAGTTTAGTTGAGTAATTTATCTTTCACAATAATCTTAAATAGAATATTGAAACTTCTATAGAACGTTGATACTTGAAAACTTCATGTTCTTTCAGAGGGCATTTAAAATTTGAAAAATGAATATTTCAAAGATGTAGTCGATTCTTCTGTCTCATATTCAATGCTTCTGGGATTTATTTAAAATTATAAATTTTAACAATATTTGGAAGATTAAGCAAAACATGTAAATCCAAGTGTGAATATGCTGCATTGTATGTTAGGGGGCTAAAGTTGGAACACACAATGATGTTTTAGTTAGTGACTTTCATGCAGAATTGATACATTATTTGCTTGATTTTGCACCTAATGAGCAACTTATCTGAATGCTTGTATTCTCGTTGACTCTTTGTGAAATTAATATTATTATGTATAACCGTTTGTCTTTTCTTGGTTTTGAGCACTTGCATTTAGTTAACCTATTTATTTCTTGAAATATTGTTATAGTTCATGGTTCAAGAAAAACTATAGTGATATCATATTGAATATGAATCTTTAAAAGAAAATGATGTCTTGGATTATCCTCGGGATATTTCATGCATGCGCTTGTAACTATGCTTGCATCCTAACTGGGGCATCTTTAGGTGCAGAACAACATGCCATAAGTTAACTATTGCTTACGGTATCTTCATATTTTGACTTAAACTTCTTAGAACTTAGAAGAAAGTCCAAATTATAGTGTATATGATATGAGAGTAGCATCGCATTTCCCGCCACTAAGAAATAATAATGAAACAATTCAAATTTGCAGCTGCTGTTATCGTGGCAAAAGAGGAAGCATGGCGTCGAAGGGCAATTTGGGATCGGGTGCAAGATTTCCGCATTCTCACTGGAATTCCTATTACAAGTCACATCATTTCTCTTATAGTAGGGAGAGAAGAGAAAGCCCTTCGAGCTAGTCAGTTAAGTCTCTATATTTCACTCTGTCCTTTGTGGAATATTTCTAAGATAAGAACGCTACAAGCAAACCATGAAATCAAAAGGTGGCACGCTGGGGGCCATCTTATAATCCGACTGCAATCTTATGGTTGGATGTCTCCCGGATAAGCTTCATGATTTGGCAATCTTCGTAATAGAAGAAGACATTTGTGGATAAGCTGGTGCTTGTTTGGAAATATCATCATAAATGGTTGAAGTGTGCCGTTCACAGTATATAAAATGTTTACCCAGCACAGCTCTTGTATAAGGTGTAAGGTACTGTAATGTAGCAGGTTAATCTGCTATTTTTAACTACCACAATAGTCTGTGATTGGCATGGGGCATGACTGACCCATGTGATAGTCTCAGCCTATTCGATCTCGTTCCGATCTCTCTTTTTAACCATTGAATCAGCGTCTCCTAACTTTCTTTTCTGTCATTCTGTAGGCATCTTCTCAAATCTGGATTCCATGTTACTGCAATAAGACCACCAACAGTACCTCCTAATTCTTGCAGGTTTGAATATTTTGCTTCTCGCATATTTTGGGGTAGAATTGGCTGATATATATGATTGGATTGTGAATTAAAGGCTGATGTAAAGGATGTGGTGAAGTGAAGGAAAGGGGGATTAAGCGTCCCTCTCCTTGTAGTAGTATGGTTACCTTGGATAGGAATTGGCCGTGTCTTTTATTCTAAGTGGCAGCAACTTCTTCTCTGTTCTGTCCCGGATACAATATAATAATAGTAAAGTTTTAAATTTTACTAAGTGTGGCTGATTATTTAAATTTGCTTTCGTCATTTTACTTGACTTAATCCAATATCATTTAAGAAATAGTAATGTTGAATCATTTTCTTTCTTAGACTAAATTCTAGATTTAAAAAAGAAGTGGACGTCTAGGAGAAAAAGGGTTCTTTCTTTCTCCTTATTTCCAGTTCCTATTTTGTCCTGACAGAACATGAAACTAGCTCCTACCCCTTTCGCTCCTTCACATCCTCTTGTTTCCTTCGATGTGTACTGCATAGTGACGTTTCAATGCATCAATAATTGTGAACGAGGGGTACCTCACTAATATAGTGCAGTATACCGTTGAATGTAAATCCAACGGTATAAGTGCAATGTTAAAAAAGAAAAAGAAAAAGAATTTAAAGCATTTTTCAGTGGAAAACCCACAACTCGCCTCGAAGTGAGGCGAAGAGGACTTCACCTCAAAACGAACTCCAATAATTGTGGGCTAATAATGTTGAACTGCGAAATTGATGTATGAGAAATGCGTGAGAGGCACTCTTTAAACACTCTCTATTGATCTTTTGGTGACTAGCTGTCTAATTCATCCATCCATTCTAACGGGCCAACAAAAATATAAATGAAGGGATTAGATGCGATGTCAAAAATACCGTTGTTCTGTAATATTATCTATGTATATATCAGTCAGATTCACCTGTGTGTTTGTGTTTGGGTTTGCAGATTGAGGATAACACTGACTGCTGCTCATACGAGGAAGGATGTGAAGCAGCTGGTTGATGCGCTATCTGTCTGCATCGACTTCCAAGATGTTATCATCCTTCATGGTTCGAGCCCTTATGCGAGGCTGTAGAGTTTCTGCTATTCTGAAATGTTCTATGCGCCTAAGTACGCTTTCCTTGCTGAAACTTCCTGCTCATTCAACGCTGCGTTTTGGTACATCTGATGTTCTTTCTTCCATGAAGTTGTTCCATCAGAAAAAAAATAAAAAACCGAAACTGAAAAGTAATTTGATTGCCCTCATCATATTCATGGTGATTTGTGAATGGAATTTCCATTTAAAAAAATGGAAAGCAATTTATCTTTTAATTAATTTGAGGTATTTTAAAGCAATTTAGTATTTTAACAGTCTATTTTATTTTTATGTAATTTTGTT
>JAODPA010094166.1:0-14738 GCA_025585075.1 Nepenthes mirabilis | reverse complement strand
TATATATATAAAGATTGCAATTAGTCTTAGACAGAATCTACACGGCCAAAGTATTTGGAAACAAGGTTTAACTAAGCTGCTTCACATGCAAATAGTCATCACTAACAAGCATATCAACCAGGGGCCAAATAACAGCCAGACCTAGGAAGGAATCTTGGCTTTCCAAATGAAGTCCATCAAGGAAAAGATTGATGATCTGGTGCATAGGGCAGATAAGATAGAAGGATTTACATTTTGAGAGAGGAGCAGAAGAATTGGCACATTAGAAACATGCAGTGTATGATTCCAATTTCCTTCTCTGTACTTCTTGCTCATCTTCTAGGCCTCCATGATTCTTTAATAAATACAAAGCTAGCCTAGGAAAATGGGCAACGATTACAAACAACTGGATTCAATTCTGACCAACAATTATATATTTTACACATAATCTGTGGTCACCAAGAAATATATAGACTTGGATGTAAAATACACCAGAACCATATGCACAGATGCATAATCCATCTTTAATGACGAAAGATGGCACGATATGACATTGATAATGATAATAAAAGAAGGCATACCATCTACCTGAACTTGCTTAAATTTAACAGTTACGGTAGTAAGCATAAAAGGTCATTGGTAAGAATGCAGTAGAATCCAGGTTATAGAAAACATAATTTATTAGACAACAACTCAAAATTCAAAAGATAATTGTTATATATAGCTGTCTTTTTCTTTTTAAATTTGAGGAATAGCACAGGTAGGCACTAAAAAAATTTTTTGGTGTGTCAAAAAAGTTAAAGAAATGTAGTACCAAAATCTAAATAAATAAGAAGACAAAATACCACACATCTATCACATAAAAGTCCCTTCCATTTTTGTCAAAGATGAATTCAAATAAAGAGCTTTTAGTCAAAAAGGAAAATGAAACATTTTGAAATCAAATAAACAATTTCAGTTCTAAATAAAAACATTTCTCACTGGTACGTAAAGGAGGAGAAAAACTCAGCATGCTACATTCCTTTTCTAATTTGTCCATCCGAATCTGGTATTTCTACATTTTTTTGTTTTGTCCATGTCACAATCAGTAAAACATCGGTTACTACAAACTTTGCTCATCATTTCTAAATTATCTGTACTTGGTTCAGCAAATCTCACTTGTGAAACTTACGTTGGTAGCAAAGGAAATCGTTAATATTTAAATACTGCTTTTTTGTTTTGGGGAGGACGGTGGGCGAGGAGTAAGTACAGAAATAATGCTGTATACTAAAGCAAGAAGATAGCCTACAGAAAAAAGTGGCTCCAACTCCAAAGCCACACACATTTAAGGTCTTCACATATATCTTATCTTTCAATTTGGCAGCTCATACACACAGAGAGATTGAAATCTACAAGTAAAGCCTCCTGA
The DNA here is from genome assembly GCA_025585075.1 of Nepenthes mirabilis. Taxonomy (NCBI): domain Eukaryota; kingdom Viridiplantae; phylum Streptophyta; class Magnoliopsida; order Caryophyllales; family Nepenthaceae; genus Nepenthes; species Nepenthes mirabilis. Next base: position 13,351 of record JAODPA010094166.1, on the reverse strand, counting down.
AATCATTACAGCATATGCAATGCTGAAATGCTGCTAAAATACAAGCTCTCATCCAAACAAAACCATCAGCCGGAGCAACATGTGTGAAACTTTTTGAGGTATAAAGCTTGATAAATCAAGGCTTCCTATTAACTGAGTGTTATGTTTTCCATAAAACCAAGTATTACAAACGCATAATAAAACTATTACAGGAAAAAACCATCAAGTGCAATACAACAATGAAATTTCATGAAACAAGAAACTTACCCCAAAACATTCCCAGATCATCATTTTCAACTGATAGATCGAAGTGGAGCCTGAAACTTGCAAATTTATAGAATTTCCAACAGGTGTCTTTCGAGAACGCTTGGAGGTTCGGCGATCTAGCTCAAAATTGTTCCTGGAAGACTCTAGAATGGATTTTGGAGCTTCCTTTCCTCGTACAAGGAAAACGCATATATCTTCATTATGGTAATTAAGTTTCTCCATTAGCTCACAACTTTCTCGTTCTCCAACGCAATGCTCACATATCTTGGAAGTTTTTGCCATAGGTTGTTAGAACAGATGACATAAAAAACAGACATGTTGTAGTTATAGTTGTCTCATCTGCATGTTTAGAATGACATAATAATCACACATACATATGCATCATGCACATTCTGAGAGAGGGAGTCAAGAGCCAAAAAAGAGAAGGGGGCCAAACACAATCATCCAGGTTTTTCAAAGCTCATAACTGCTAATCTATTGCAAAATAACCCTTACATATCCAAAAGCATCAAATCCTCACTCCACATCCTAACTTTGAAAATATTAACTTTTACAGAAAACAGGCTTCTTCCTGTTTTCCTTGCATTAATTTTTATTTGAATGAAGATATTGGTATCAGTTACAGCCATATCAAGATTGGATAACATGTATTAGTATCAGGTATATCCGAAAGAATAAATTTTGAGGATTCTAAGATAATAGGCAAATATTGTACATATCAGCTAAGATTTTAAATATTGGCTAATATATAACATATTGCAAAATTTTTCATATTCTTGTAGCCGCCAGGGGGCGGGGGTATATGAATATATATATATATTACTGATATTTTCATCTTGGCCAGATATAATCCATGCAACCCAAATAGAGAAAGCAATGACAAATGAATTATGAACTATATAAATAGTTGAAAACTCTAGTTCACGCAACCAAGCCAATCCAACAACTTGAAATTTCAGCATAATCAGTAAGGAAATAGATGGAAATATTGACCGATGCCCGATGTGTCAATTTTGGGTCTCCCAATAGCAATATTTTTTGATGCCATATAATATCACAATATGTTATTATATCGGTAATATATCAAAATATGTCGGCTGATGTAATAGATATTTGACCAATCTGTCAGCAAATATTTCTCTATTAGGTTTGATTTTCGAAATAATTTTTTCTTAGATATATCTAATACTTATACATGTTATCCAATATGTCTAATACCGATACGTGTGCAATTGATATCAATACTAACATTTTCATCCATAATGCAATAGCAAAAAAAGTCCACACAAAAGATATCGCAGATCACCCGCCAACTTCCTGCCTCTCATCTATCTATTGCATGCTTGCATTCATGTGTTCAGACATGTGCAAGCTTGAGTGTGTGCATACTTATCTGTGCGCACAAGCAAATTCTAGAATAGCCCATTTGTGCATTAACAAACTATAGCCACAAGTAATGCAAAAGAAGAGTGTGAAATTTAAGATTACCTCAGGGGAAGTCTTGATGAAAGGCTGTCTAGCCTCAAGTTGTTTATTAACTTCATCATTCATCTTATCCTCCATAGTTGGTAATTCTTGGCAGGATTCAACAAGACTATTTCCCATGGGGACATTAAATGTAATTTCACCAACGATGCCTTTCTCCAAGTTACCATGCCATTCTTCACAGAACACCTTCCATTCATCTTCAGGTATGATTGTCAATCCATCTGTCTAAAATTCAAAAGCCAAAGAACGAGAAACAAAGATAATTATCAACATTTAGAAAACAGATGATTCTCAAGGAGCTCCTCCTGTGAAGTAAAGTACATAAATCTAAGATAACTTTAACATGACCATGGATCTACATCTGTATTACACGGATGAGAAAAAGAACCCCAATTCCGACAATGATTCATAACACTTACAGAAGACACTTTCTGGAAGATCATCCCACGCTTGCATATTAGGCCAAGGGGCCTTTCGAGTAGTCGAGAATGCTGGACAGGAATTTGAAGCAATGTTAAATCATGTGGCTTCAGAAAGTATCAGCTCATTCAATTTCATGTTCATTGAACAAAAAAAAAAAAAAAGAAAAAAAAAGATCATTTAATTTTTCATTGAGAAATCCATGATTAACTACACCAAGGGAACTCAATGCCAGCCAAGCAATCTAAGCACTTTAAAGGGAATTTTTTCATAAAAGGTTTATGAGGTGAAGGGAACAGAGAGTTGAACTAGCTTACTTTTCCACATATAAGTGAATCAATAATGCCGTCCAGAAATTCAGGTTCCTCAGATGAAGAAATATTCTTTCCACTTGTATTCACATAATTTCTCCATTTGGACAGCCATGTAGAGGGTAACAAGTAGTACTTGCAATTCGAAGAAAGGGGAAAACTCTTTCCAAGAGCCAATTTCTCATGGTTCTGACGCTGTTTTAGCTTGGCTGCTCTGCAGCATGAAGAATGAGTAAATCAACTCTGCAAACACAAACCAGTTTGGTTTCCTGGTAGACAACTGAAGAGTAATAGAGATATTTGCTTAAACAACCTTAATGTGTCCTCAAAACATGCCACCTCTGTAAGTTCCATACAACATTGTGGACAGGATTCTGTATCTGCATGAAATGTTGGACAACCTAAATGATCTTCAGGTTTTACTGAGTTGGCATTCTCATAAAGAAAAAGCCAAAGACTCTCAGGAATCAGCACTCGCTTAGCACCAGAAGCTCTTTCAGGCAAGAGTTGCCCATGAGGACACAAGATTGGAGTTGTTGGCCCTGCATCAGCCTCACAAGGGTAATTGCTGTTTTTCCTGCGCAGCCACTGTTGCAACCTATGACAAAACCGTGATTTTAAAAATCTAATGCAGTTTGGGAAAACATGCTGCAAACATCGCTCTATGACAACCTACACAATTATATTCTGATGTGAACAAAAACAACATTGATGCAATGCAGAACTAGATGGGGCGGCAACATTTTTCTGAGGTGGAATTGAACTCAAGCCAATTATTTAAGCAAGTGGGTAGGCTATCACTAGGCTGCCCTTAGTTCCCAAAAGCAGCAAGAATTAAATGGAAGAAGAAATCAATTAAAAAAGAGTGATCTGATGTACGAGAAAAATACATTAAAACAATGAAAAAAAGATGGTTCTTGGACATACCAATTTTTGGAGATGTAATACAGTGTGCCATCTTGACACTTCCCTGCAAGTGCAGCCTCAGCAAGTTCCTTCATTAATGCTCTTGTATCCCTATAGCTATTGGCACTGACAGCCGCACTAGCCGCACCAAAAAGACAATCAATACAGCAGTCATTATTGCTGAGGCATGGGCCGCCATTGTACTGTGTACCAAAAAATTACAACATAATGCCAAATATGACAAGCATGGCAGGAGAAAAATTAATAAAGCAATCATTAGACATCCTCCACCATTGAAACACAAAATGATCTATATAGGTCTAAAGTAGATTTCTGGGTACCTAAGGAAAGGAAATATTCACTTTCTAAACATAACTAATTCCAGGTAATCAAGCTTCCTTTATCCCTATAATTGGATAAAAGAACTTAATAGCAATGAACAACATATACTCCAGAAACAATTACAGGATGTAATCAGAAATAAATCACTCCAACATCACTAAATTACTACTAAAAAAATTCCATACAGGCAAGAAAACAACTACCACATAATGCTGATTAGAGACAAGCAGATTGTTAAAACTCTAGAACATTTTGTTCATCCAAATATTAAAAATAACAGTGAATGTAGCACAAGGCCAAAGCGCTTTACTCTACTCCACTTAAAAATCCCAACAACTAGAGACAGAAGACTCTGACTCCATCCATCAACCAAACCCTAACCAACTGGAGAAAAGGGTACAGGTTGTGCTCTTTCAATGGGATTCAATATTAACCCAACCTGAAACAACCAAAATCATAGTGATTGACTTTCTGGATGATCTGGATGGCCCAAAACTTTTAATTTCATTTAGTACTTGAAATTTGGACCAAGCATTCTGCCAATTAGACCTATTTTGTCCCAATTATTGCAATTTGCAATAGCGTGTTTAAGTAGAAGTTCTCATAATTGGTGGCATAATAGCAAATTAAGGATAGGTATTAGTATCGGCTTTAATTTCTTAGATAAGTTACGTTGATAAGTTCCAATTTAAAGCTTCAACCAAAAGCAATTTTAACACTCATTTTAGCTTCTTGAAAGCCAAAAGCTACTTTGGTAGATACTCTTGTTTCACTAGCTTTTAAAGCAGATGGAGCCCCCCGCCCCCCGAAACAACCAAAATCATAGTGGTTGATTTTCTGGATGACCCAAAACTTCTTATTTCATTTAGTACTTGAAATTTGAACCACGTATTCAGCCAATTAGACCTATTTTCTGCCAATTTTTGCAATTTGCAATAGTGTGTTTAAGTAGAAGTTCTCATAATTGGTGGCATAATAGCAAATTAAGGATAGGTATTAGTATCAGCTTTAATTTCTTAGATAAGTTACGTTGATAAGTTCCAATTTAGAGCTACAACCAAAAGCAATTTTAACACTCATTTTAGCTTCTTGAAAAGCCAAAAGCTACTTTGGTAGATACTCTTGTTTCACTAGCTTTTAAAGCAGATGGAGCCCCCCCCACCCCAAAAAAAGAGAAAAAGAAAAAAAAAGAACCCTAGTGAAGCAAATTATATGTTTCATAAACTAGAATAGTTAGGTGCTCAAATCTTTTCCTCTACTCATTCATATATCCCTATGTAAGGGTGGAATTAGTTCTGGCTCACACTGTCATTAATATGTTTCTGTCTAGCTAAATGAACAACAAGAAGCAAAAAGACTTCACTTTTTTCCAAAAAGTAACTGTTGCATCCCGTCCCACATCAGTAATGTGAAGAGTTTGTGTTTGGCACTTAAAAAAGAACTCTTCCCTTATCTTGGGCCTAGGTCATGACAAAAAACTAAAGGGGATTTGGCTGTTGGACCAGTTGCAAACTTGAGCATCACAAGTGATCCAATTGGAAGAGTGCAAAGCCAAGTGCTGTGCAGAGCTGAGTGCTATATCTTGTGAGCAGCATGATGTGAGCCTTCTCTATGGTACAAGATCACATGGGAAGTGGGAATTAGGATTGGAAGTATGGTTAGGATGGGCAATGCCTGATGAAGACAACGGGAATTTGAGTGGAGGAAATCGTTATACCCCCTGCCACATCAAATATGTGAAAATTTTGTGTTCAGTTTATCAAGACCCAATCAGGCTTACTACTAGAAACAAAAATCTCCCTTAGACTTAAGTGAGGACAGCAGGCTAAAGTGGTGTAGACTTAATCCCTAGAAAAGAGATTAAAAACAATAAGCAAGATCTGCTCCAAGATTGCAACAAAAAGACTTGGGGCACAATGTTGTCAAAAGAATGCCACAATTTTGATAGAAAAAAAGAAAAGGCAGAAACATTATAGTGATAAGTGAAAACAAATTATACACTTGAATTGTGATGATACGCAAATTTCAGAGTCAGTCAAGTTACTAGAGAAAAAGGAGAAGAAACATATGCAAGCACAAAAGAACCAAACAAAAGATTTAAGCACAAGCATAAGCTCTGAGTTGACCTTAACTTGATAATGATATAGTTGGGTCAAGGCTTTGTTCACCTGAAACCTGAATTCGACCGATCACACTATCCTGATCCAAAGTGACCCAACCCCACCCAAACCCAAACAAAACTGATAGCAACCTCCACCTACATGAGTGAGAAATATGTCCATCACATATACCAAAAACCATATTCTACAATCCACATATTCCAAGCAACATCACTATGTAGGAAAAGATGACCAAGATCTTCACTACTTATGTAGCATGCAGCACAAAGATGCAAACATTTGAAAAGAAACCAAGGGGTGGAGGCGACTATGTTAGCCTAAAGATGGTTATTGGTTCAAGAATGCAAAGTGACCTTGTTTTCTAGGATAAGAAGGGGGCCAGCTTAAACAGAATATGATAGCGGTAAAGATGTTATTTCCAAAAGCCTCGCCCTCAGAGGGAATGTCGACCTTCAAAATAGACTCAAATGACGAAAAAAGATAAAAAAAAATTAGGAGGATAAATAAGGTGATCACAAAACCCTAGCAGGAATGTCACAAAGCAAAGAGGTCATTTCCAGGCCTTCGCTCATTACAACTATCCAAAAAAATTGAAATTACAAGGGATAAAATTTAGTTTGAAATTACAGGGGATAATATTAAATATTAAAAAATGAGAATTAGACAAATTATGCGAAGTGGATCACTGATAGATCCAGGAAAGCATAACAGACAAAAGGACATTCCCTTCCAAAAATCTTCCCAGAATATATTTACCATTACTAGTATTGAACACACCAGGAGAAAGTAGCAGGGAAAAAGTAGTCTTATTATCCTCCACCATCCAGGAAGAAGAGAGCATCTTAAATTCCAGTCACAAATAATTTTTTTAGATATGATTACTATTGTCAGTTTACTAATCACATGTCTACGTCAGTTATTAACTTCTTTGAAAAAGAGGAAAGGCGAAAGATGATTCTTCAAGTATCAGAAAGAAGAGACTTATGAATAAACTAAATTAAGGCAGCAAAGTGGCAAAACATGGAATAAAAATTTGAAATCAACTACCACAATTGATAGACTCATAAGAGACACTACCTTGGAGTACAATAGGGTCCAAGCTTTAGGTGACAAACGCTTGATGGACCCAACCTTTGAGACTGGCACTTTTCCATGCATGCATTTTACAGTTGAATTGTCCAGAGCACTGAAACAGATTATTAAGTCAGCCAAAAGATTAAATGAAAAAAGGAAAATCATCTCACTTTTTAACCAATAGGAATCAATCAAGAGACAAGTAACACAACTTTTTCCCCCTAAAGAAATAACAACTCAAGATGTGATTACTTGAAACAGAAATAACAAGTAGAAGTCAAAATCGAAATTCCCTACAAATCATTTTATAGAAAGCATGTCATATTTTGTATCAATGACTCATCAAGTGTTTGCATGGCTCATTCTGATTGGCAGCACTGAATCACTCGCAAACCACAATGAAAAGAAGCCGATAGAGAACTATGAGTTTAGATTCATGAAGAAAAAATTGCACTTAGCATGTTTATCAAACATTAAAACATGCCTGTAGGTATAGATCTTATGTCAGCACTGCATCAGGCAATTCATGCAGAGATAATATTTCTCTGGAACTGGAGTTACCTTTATTGTGATATGTTCACAACTCTCATAAGATTTCCACTTAGTAATCACCATGCCCTTGGTTTGGCAAAAGAAATTTATGCAGAAGAATCATTCTTTTCCAACTAGCTTTTCAGGATTCTACACCATTTGGATTCCAATTAGAAATTAATGGTTCACCCATGTAGGCCATTAGGCACAGGTTTCAATTTGAAGGAAAAAAACAGCTCACCTTCTTGTTCCACTAGCTAGGGGCCAATTCTAAGTAAGCAATTACAAACATGCATCGATTTCCTATACCTAAACAATAAGGGGGATAAAAACAAATGGAAATTATGTTGCAAACTTACGGTGGAGTAACACTGTCAGCCCATTGACGAAGCCAGTCTGTCGCAATCCAGAAAAACGGTTCTTCAAGGGATAGAACAGGTGCTTCTGAAAGAACAAATCTCACTTCCTCTCTTCGCTCTGTGATGGCACTCAATTCTCTTCCCTTTTTCAAATTGTATGTTTCACATGCATTGAGAAATGATGCATTCAACTCTTCTATTAGTTCAGAAAGATGAGATGGAAGTGAAATAATATCATCCAAAGGAATTTTATCACCTGTTTTCCTATCTTCGTCACTGTACAATACATATTTGTTACCACCCTGATTTCTATGTCTAAGATTATACATCAGCATGTATGCATCACTTGATGAATATGTTTCCACTTCTCGATCAATATTGGAAGATTGCAACTCTTCAGCAATGACATGATTCTCTATTGAAGCAGAATTTTTTGGTTCTGTGCAAGATCTGCGTACAGCTGTCTCTTTATCAGGCATAGACGGAGCATTTGATGATACTTCTCCAAAAGGATGACGGCCTAAATTTGAAACATGCTCATCATCAAATTCCCACCACTGTCCTGTCCTTTCATCCTTAATATGGGCCACATAATGCCCACTATTTACAGCAGTCCCCTTGTGAACCAGCACAGCAGATAAGTCATATATTAACTGGGATTCAGACAGCTCAGCCAGCCTCTGTCCCATATCTAACTCTTGAGGAAAAGAAAATGCTGAAGTAATTTTCTTCTTTGTTGTTGTCTACACAAGTATAGATAATTAAAACAAACTAATCAGTAAATACACAGATGTAGAACAAAACTAATAAATGAAAGAAAATTCAGCTAAAAGAAGAAATGACAGAATCATCAGTTCCCCATTAGTTGACAGAAAAATGACGTATGTCAGACAGGAATTCAAGAGTTGCCACAATAAACAAACAATCTTATTAAGAATTTGAAATACACCAGCCCAAGTGTGAGATATTAGTCAAAATATAGGCAGCTGGTTATCCTAGCACTATTAACACAGCAAGTTTGTTTGTCTATTATTGCTCAAACTATGAACAGTGGCAAATCTACAACAAATGTTTGAGACATAAACAACATTAATTTAAACAGAGACAAGGCTGAGCAGAAAAAATAAATCATCAAAAGGGTGAAGAATGTACCAGCAGCAGATACATCAATAAATACAACAAATGAAAAAGCCTCTATTTTAAATTAACTAACTAGACTACTTGACATCCAAATTTTAATGATAACTTATGAGCGTGGAAGTATGAATACAAGTTGGATGCCTGGGTGATCACAAGAAGGGAAAAGGAAAAAGGAAAAAAGAAAAAAGAAAAGAACAATATGACAATTGAGTCAGCAGTGTCACTAAATGATTAGTTGTAATGACAAGACATATTGCAAGTGTGGGATTGGCCAAGTGATTTCTAAAGTCAAGCAGCAATATGCTTGTGGCAGGCTAGTATGGTTGAAGATGTCCCTTGAGTGAGATAAGTTTGGTGCCAAGTCTGCTTTTAGAGAATATATTTGGGTAAACTGTGAGACAAATAAGCAATGTCAAAGAGCCATGAGAGAAAAAGTATGGAAAGGGGCAATGAGAAGAGGGAGAGAGATGGCACCGAGAGGTTAGAAAGCAAAATAAAGAGAAAATCTGCAGCTGTAAATTTTGCTTGATCAAAGCTAGTTTCTACATAGTATATTTAGTCAACAAATAGGTGTGCTTGGTGTAAAAGATTTCACATTGTCATGTTAGAAACTAATTTTTGCATAGGTAGTTACACTGGAAACTAATTGATAACTACAAATAAGCTGAATGTGCCTATAATTGGAGTATTGGATGCTTATGAAAACACTTAAAATGCACATAGCCATGCATGCAATATGCAAAGCGATTTAAAATGTAAAGGGATTAAAGGCTTTGTCTGTATGTCATACAAATAGTCAACACATGCATTATGCTATTATTACAGAATGTGACAAAGTTACAGTAATTAAAAAGACATAAAATAGAGGAAAAGACAAAGCATCACTCATTGCAAGCCTTCACATACAAAATATCTGCTAAGTACCTTTTGAAGGAAGACATAGCGCTTGAGCTGAAAATTAAGGACAGGAGGCAATGTACGTAACTTTATGCAACGGGTAGCATCAACTCGCATACAACAGGACTCACAATAATATTGATTATCCCCCTCAAGTGCTTCCGCACTAAAGTAGTCTTCTAAACTCTCATCTAAGCTCTTGAAACCCTTGACATTCAATTCCAGCTCATAAAAATCTTCCAAATTTGAAGAAGCTTCAGAATCTTGCCCACATTTTGAACATCTGCATGTAATAGAAGAAAAAAGTTAAGTAATATCGGGATTATTTCCCATAAACTACAAAAACTTCTCAAGTATCTTTCTCAAAATGTAATGTTATACACTAAAATTGTCAATAGATAACACACTATCTTTAATAGAAAGGCTCTTTCATGTGTTTCCAGGCCCACCATCCTTTTGCAGCCAACCTGCTATTGTAATCCTAAAGGACTTTTCTGAAACGATATAATTGGTGATCCCTTCTTGGTGTCTTTTCATCAAGTAAACAAAGAACTTGTAAAATAATAAAAGGGGGGAAAAACGGTCCTAACACAATGATAAGCTTCCTTAGAATCCAAGTTTGAACAAATCTCTCTCTTTCATTTCTGTCATAAGCACCAACAATAGCATTTGCATGTACATCCAGAATGACACAAAAAGCTCAATTGCACCAAAAAAGTGGGGGGTGGGGGGGGGGGAGAAAAACGTTCCTAACACAATGATAAGCTTCCTTAGAATCCAATTTTAAACAAATCTTTCTCTTTCATTTCTGTCATAAGCACAAACAATAGCATTTGCATGTACATCCAGAATGACACAAAAAGCTCAATTGCACCAAAAAAGTACTAGACCTTGAAGTCTTAGCCAGTAGAAATGTGGATAGCAATAAATTCCAAGAACTCACCAATCCTTTGACTAATTTAAGCCACAAAGTACCAACCTAAGAACCATCTGAAGCCTTAGGATAATGCAAATGCTAAGACATTAAAGAAGCTAGGGAGCTTTATAGTAGGCTAACAAATACAAATATGAAGAAACTGCTCCCTTCTAAGGAAAATCCATTTGCAGCCTAGAGGGATTCGATTTCACTAGAATACCTTTTGTGTTAGACATTGGTTCTTACTATGGAACTCCAAACAATACTACACAGACAGGCTCTAATCAATTATGTGAAAGGATAAAACGAATACAAAAAGAGCTGATGAAGAGACAAACTAAAAGACCTTCAACTTACCAAAAGCAAAACCCAGATAGATTCAACATCCAATCAGTAAAGAAGGACAGTGTAATGAATAAGCTCATGACCACCTTATTGTGTTAAGAATTATCACAATAAGGCCATAAACAAATATTTTATTTGTTCATTTTCCACTGAGTAAGACCTCCGCCACAAATATAGAAAAAGGTGAGAATACTAATCCATAACCGGAAACTAAGTCCATTAAATAGGAAAGATTGAGTAATTTTTCCCAGTGTGAGTGGAGAACATACTCATGGAAAGCTCCCAATGGCCCTCAAAAGCATTAGGAAAGAAAAGCACAAAGCTAGAACAATTAACCCCCATCGCCTCAATTTGTCATTAAGGCCGACTGAATATTTTTCATTTTTCTTTACAATCTCAAATCAACAGACATTTCATTGAATTAGAAACTAGAATATTTGAGCAACAGAAGAAGCTACTGTTTAGGATCTTCCTTGATCTAGACAAAAACGTACCTGGTTACATGTGACATGCTCCCACGGAAGAGATCTTGTACAATTGTCTTGGCTTTATGAACTTTAGAATGGCTGAGACACCGCTCAAGCAGGGAAAGAAGCAGGGTCAAAAACTCATGGCTATCCTGCTGAACACCATTGTCCAACTCAAGGGTTTTTATAAATGGGGCAGAATCAATAAAGGCCATTTTACTAGAATGCAACTGAGCAAAAAGGCGTGCCAGTTGATCCAATACTAGATGTTGGGTCAAAACATCTGCTTCAATAGAGAAAATACCCTCTTGAAACGCCCTGTTCATGTAAAGAAACTGCAGTATGCTATTAGCATAACATGTTGCACCCAAATTTGTCAAACCTGCTGGGCAGTAATCCGAAGCCCTGAGATCCTTGGAAGGGTCAGGACCAAATGAACTAACTAATTCTGACATCTTTTGCCACAATCCAGTTTTTCGACTTCCATTAGGAGGTGGAATTAGCCCACAGAAACAATTTGGGTTGTCCCTCGTATTTACCCTACACCCTTGGCAGATCATCTTTCGAGTATTATAAAGCTGTTCGATATCATCTTTTGCTATTTGCCCTGTAGAATGGATTCTCCTAGATAATATTCAGAGCAAATGTCAAGAGTTACAACAAATTCATGTTGGCAAAGCAAAAAAAAGGAAAAGAAAAAGGTTTAGAGATATTCAACCTCAAAATTTCCGATTTAAAGTCAACGTCATCCTTGGGCCAATGTCGTTTATTCTTACTTCGAGTAGCTGGTCGACTCATTGTGATCAACAATGAGCCAGCTTAAGAACCTGAAAATCAAATTTCAAAATTGTCTGATTCAGAGTTACACAGAAACAAGACAAGCAACTGTATGGAGCAATGCAATACTTGTCAAATAATCAATCCAAGTCAGTTAATTCAACTGAGAAACAAACACGGAAAATAATCACGCTGAGGATGAAGCTAAAGAAGAGACAACTGAAAACTCCTCTTATCACCCGCTCTGTCTGTAGACCGAATAGTTAACAAACTAAGCCGTTCAGGCAGCTGAAAATGCCCACAATAATGACCACATAGAACGGGAAACCCAGCAAAATTGGGAGGGGGGGGGATTAACCCAAAAATGATACTTGTACGAACCCGTGTTCATTATCGAACTAGAAAAAATTATCACTAAAAAATAATAAAATTGAAACAGAACAAGAACCCTAGAAAATATGACGATACCCAAATGAACTTCAACAAAATTACAATCAAGAACGAAATTTTTAATACCAAATGCTTCTTTCTTCTCTTGTTTTTAAGAAATAATTATTAAAAAGTCTTGCATTTGTACAATGGAAAAGACAAATATGATAGTAACGAGGCTCAAAGCGCTGCCATGAATAGGGAGGCGAGGAAGTGATCGTTAGCATTCTCAGTTGTGACGCATAATAGCAGACAATAAATAAAATCAAAAAAATCATTTGTTGTCGCTAACAAAAATTATCACCTGAGTTAATGTAGTTTTACGATGATTTGGCGAGATTTTGGATAGGGGTGAAGGGAAAAAGATCCCAAGTCGAGGTCAAGCTAACAACAAAGACTATTTGATTAAATTACTCTCATCTTTTTTCGATGTTATACTCAACATTTATAGTACTTTTATCTATTTGTACTATTATCTTCAATTTTTATTTTAAAACAAATTTCCTATTATGATGGATAAGAAAACCAAATTGATCATATTCATATATCATGATATTAAAATTATAAAATGATCTTTCACTTC
>JAODPA010094155.1:33284-54101 GCA_025585075.1 Nepenthes mirabilis | reverse complement strand
TTTATTTATATTATAAAATTAAAAAAAAATACAACTAATTCAGGTAATCAGTTTCAATTGAGGATATAATTTAACCGCTCAGATTTTTATTTTATCCGTACACAAAATAGGATACCAGCTGGCTTATTCCATGCTTCACACTTAAACGCAGACTTCTCTCGCCACGTGTCAACCATGAGATTCGTATCTGTGCACCCTCGCGCTCTCTAGACAAATCCCCTTCGGAAGAATCTTTACGTTTGGTCATGCCGAAAGCGACAGACAGGCAGAGAGACGAGAGAGAGAGAGAGAGAGAGAGAGAGAGAGAGAGGATTGAGTTAAGAGTGATTATTCTTTCTTGTAATTTTCAATAGATTCGAAGTTTTGGAAATTTTCAAACAAACAAAAGCGTGATCATCAAGGTGGAGTACTCTTATTGTAAACTGAGATCTGATGCTTTATCGATTTTCAGAATAGTTCAAAGCTCGATTAATGGTTTCCTTGATCTGACTCGCTAACTCAAACATTATTTCCTGATCTCTTCCCTCGCTTATACGCGAAGAATCTGCCTCTGCCTGGGGTTTGTGCTTTTCCCGATCGCAAATTTGATTCCGTAAGCCTTTGCTGCTATTTATTATTATTTTTTGTTCATTGTCATATCTATGTTGGTGACTAAAAATGTGGTTTTTTAGGTTTATTGATATTTCAATGGTCTTATGCTTAATGTGTTTGGCTTATTACAATGAAGGAGGAAGCGAATTATATTCTTCTTTGTTTTTCCTACCCTTCTGTGTTTCAGGTTATTCCATTTGTTATACGGTCTGAATTTTGGTATTGACTTGCGGGCCGCCTGTTACTGGTCGAAGATATAAAGGAATCGAAATGTTGAGCAGCATATGTTTACAATGTATTCGAATCGACGAGGGATGAATATAATGACAATGACCAGTGATTTATATACTAGGATTTTAGCATCGAAATAGTTCTGTTTGTGGTATTTAATGATTTGCATCACTGCATGCGGAGAGTTTGATTTTTGAGTTTGGATAAGGTGTACCTTCTGTTTGTTTATATATGTAGGATAGAAAACGGGTTATAGTTTCAGGAATGGATGGTCTCATAGATACCGAGTTGTTGCCTGGTAAAATTTCATTTGATGTAGAAGAGTCGCATCTGTTTGTCTTGTCTTGCTTTATCGCTGGCCTTGTTGGGATCTTGATGATAGCATTCACAGCATTTCAATGGAGAAGAAACATCAACCTTACTTGGATGAAAGCCATAGCCAGGTCAAAGAAAAATCCAAAGGCAAAGCATAAAGTTCTTGAAGCTTCCCACACCTGGTATTTGGAATCTGCAACTCGGGCCAAAAATTTGAAATGCTGTGTATGCTTAAAGTCCTTCTGCCCCTCCCAAACCCTTGGGGCCATTGTGCCTATAGATACTTTCATTTATCGTTGTAGCATATGTGGAGCAGGAGCACACCTGGGATGCTCCTCGAATGCACTGAAGGATTGCAAGTGTGTATCCATGATGGGATATGAGCATGTTATGCACGAATGGGCTGTTCGGTGGACAGAGTTCATAGATCAACCTGATGAAACTTCTTTTTGTATCCATTGTGAAGAACCAGTTGATGCGGCTTTTCTAGCTGGATCTCCTGTATGGTGTTGCCTGTGGTGTCAACGGCTAGTCCATGTTGACTGCCACAGCAGTGTGCCTAATGAAACTGGTGATATTTGTGACTTGGGCCCATTTAGAAGGTTGATTCTATCACCACTGTATGTTAGAGAATTGAAACAGGTGCCTTCAGGTGGAATTTTGAGCTCAATCACGCATGGGGCAAATGAGATTGCATCCACCATGCGTGGGCGTATGAGAAGTCATGACAGGAAGCATAATCATGATAATGAGTCCTCAGTTGACACTGGTAATAGCAGTAATAGTTGTGACTCAGCGACAGATGGCAGTACAGATACTGGTCTAACTCCCAATGGTTATCACGGCATGGGGGAAGGATGTAAGGGTAGTGAAACTATGGGTGATCAAAACAAGAATGGCGATGTAGATAATAAAGTGGATATCAAAACAAATTTAAAGAGAAGTGCATCCATAAATCACAAGGATGAGTCCCAGGCAGTTGAGAAACACAGATATGCAATCATTGATTTGCCACCTGACGCAAGACCGCTGTTGGTTTTCATAAATAAGAAGAGTGGTGCGCAACGTGGGGATTCTCTGAGGCAACGCTTGAATGTTCTCCTGAATCCTGTTCAGGTTAGAATTTCTATGTTGTTCTTGAAATTTGCTTCTTGCAATAATTGACTTCTGGCATTTTGGTACTTTCTTCCTCCTTTCCAGAACTTAACTATTTCCGACAGGTTTTTGAATTGAGCTCATCACGAGGGCCCGAAGCAGGTCTTTATTTGTTCAGAAGGGTACCTCATTTTAGGATTCTTGTATGTGGGGGTGACGGCACTGTTGGTTGGGTTCTGAATGCCATAGATAAGCAGAATTTTGTTTCTCCACCACCAGTTGCAATTCTACCTGCTGGCACAGGCAATGATCTTGCTAGAGTTCTTTCATGGGGTGGTGGCTTGGGTTTGATTGAGAGACAGGGAGGGCTTTCCACTGTGTTGCATGACATAGAGCATGCTGCAGTAACCATTCTTGACCGGTGGAAAATAGAAATATTAAACCACCAAGGGAAGCAGCTTCAGCCGCCAAAATTTATGAATAACTATCTCGGTAATGCTGATATGTGCTGACCATCTAGTCCTTGTTTCAGAAATTTGTGACCATTATGATTGGATTCTTCTTTGACCTCTTTTGTTAAGTTTCTGGGTGGAATTAAAGTATAACATTGATCTTTACCTGCAATTAGAAATTCACACCTCATGCTCTCAAAGAAGACAACGCTTTTGAGATTTGTTTATCCACGTGTAATATTTTCAGCTGATTGACTTCCTTTTCCTTATAATTAATGAGCAGATATTTTAGGTATTTTGGCATGAACCCCATATTTTGTGGTGGAGATGAACTCTTGATTGGAGCATGATGGAACCTATCTAAGAATGGTTGTGTAAAATTAATGGTTGTGTGTAAAATCAGGACTAGCCTCCCCGCATGAAACTTAATGTTAGTTCATTAGCAAAAGCAGGTCCCATCTGTGCTTTTTATTTATAGTTGGCCCATCTTTCAAGCTAATGATTTTATAAACTAACTTTGTTTGTAATTCATGATATCAACTTGTAGAAGATACAAATACATTCTTTTCATGCTCTTGTCCATCCAATTCGTCTGGTGTTATCCCTTCATTCTTGGGAAAGCTTTATTATTTGTTTTTGGTTGCCAATGAAGTGCAACTCCACAGTCAACTTCATTGATTTTATGATATTACTGTTTATGTTCAGGTGGTATTTCTCCCATGGGTCAAATGTACTTGGTTGGCTGCTAACTTTATTCTTTATTGTGAGTTTCTCCTTGACAAGAAATGAACCTTGTGTACCCATTCTATTATTGTTTGTTTCACAGGAATTGGTTGTGATGCAAAAGTTGCCTTGGATATACATAATTTAAGAGAGGAGAACCCTGAAAGGTTCTATAACCAGGTAATGAATTGACCATCTTGGATGCATAGTCTCTTGAATTTATGTAAGATATTTGTGATATCACCTATAAACACACTGCATAGGCAAAATTATAGTCCTTTTTTGTTTTTCTTGAATGAAAGCAATATGGTAGTGCTGTTCCATGCTCAATTGCATATATTTTTATGGACAAGAAGAACTTGACTCCATATGCTTGTATGTGACTTGCAATATGAGATAGATGGAGGGAGTGGTGGAAATACTTATGCTAAATACCTAATTTATTTTTTGGAGAGAATAATATTCCTTTGGCAGTTTGTCTATGTTGGAGAAGATGTTAGGATTATGTCAATATGAAATTCATCTCTATTTCTCAAATAAAGCAGGAAGTTTATGGCATGCCAAATGTTCTTTTTGGATATTGAATGAATCATATGACCCAAGTTGTTGGAGATTTTCCACTGGCATTTTGACTGTTGCTTTTATCTCCATCCTTGCATACCAGAACCTAAGATCTCCAAAGATCATTTGACCCTTCAATATCCAACAAATTCATTTGGTCCACATCTCCTGATCTCCTTGCATATTTTTCATAACCAGTATCAAACACAGCTAGATTTTAGGTTTCCTGCTCACTCAGAACGTAATGATAGACTAATATCAGTTGGATACCTCCCGAGAAGTCATCCTTCAAGTAGTTTTAGAAACTTCTTGTAGTAACTGCAGTGGCCTGCCATCATGTATGCATTGTGTAGTGTGAACAACATTCCTGTTTTACTGCCAATGTCTTTGCCTGAACTCACTTTATCTTGCAAGCAACATTTCAATGTCTTAATTACTACCACATGACACTAAACCCAGTCTGAGAGAGGCTGAGGGCGATGGTTGGGAATGCTTTATATTCAAATTCTTTTTTTATATCTCTTTGGGCAGCTAGTTATGTGATTCTATTTTATGATCAATATGATTGAATCCTTTGAACCAGCCTTTACAATCCTGTGATTGCAGTTTATGAATAAAGTCCTTTATGCAAGAGAAGGAGCAAAAAATATTATGGATAGGACATTTGCAGATTTCCCTTGGCAAGTCAGGGTAGAGGTGGATGGTTCTGAGATTGAAGTCCCCGAGGTCAGTTTGGTAAATTTTTAGATGCTATGTTACTTTAGGGGCCATTACTGTTTGGCATTCCAATATGATTATCAGAGGCTTTTTGTCAGATTTCTTGTTCAACTTAGTGAGCTTTTGATGTTGGATAAACCTGTGGAAACTTTACTCTTAATATTGTCAACCATTGTGTGCTTGTGTGCACGTGCATGCGTGCCTGTGTGTTGAGTGGTGTCTGGAGAAAGAGTCCTATGAAATGTCCTAGCTTCAATTTTGAGTTGTACACGTTTCTCATCTTTCAAAGGAGTTTGTGATGTCAAAAAGTTTGCCATGCAAGAAGAAAAGGGTAATATATAAACAAGACCTCTTTTAGGAAATTAAGTAAAATTGATTGTAATAGGAAACCCTTATTCCTCTCCCAGCAACACTACCACAAGGAGCACCTTAACACCAGCATGCCATTATCACCTGCCCTGTATTTGTCCCTAGCATTAGGTACTAACCTCTCTCACAAAATTAGGCCAACAGGCTAAATTCAGCCATGCAGATGTAATTTCAACATGAAATTCTACTTACCTTGCCACGAGGCGAGTTAGGGAAGGTGGATGTCATTGCCACCTGAGTTCAGCTGCAGCTGGATTTGGCGATGAGCAGCCCAAAATGAACCTGAGTTGTAAATAGTAGAGGTGATACTTCTATCAGTGAACCAAACAGTTATTATCTGCTACAGTTCCTCCATGGATGGAGGTTGTTTGACTGGCTGGAATTGGATTTTATTGTTTTATTATTTTGTGGCATTATGCTGATCGCATTTGGTTGGGATCTTTCTCCCGTTGTTTTAGGTACTTACTACTTAGGATGATTGGATTGAATGGTATTGTTATTCCTGGTAAGCAATTGATGAGTACAAAAGCCACACTCCAAAACTTTTTCAGGGGTGAAACATGACCCAGGAAGGGAATCTGAGAGCTGGAGCATACCCTGAGCCCAAAACAAAGATTACATTCAAGCAATTAGAAGCAAGTTAAAACTACAAATAAACACTGCTAAAAGAAAAGCCACATAGCAAAAACTCAGAATATCAGTAAATTGGTAGAACTTAGGAAGCCTCCTGATTCCTGCATCCTCAGCTGTAAGAGGCGAGCAGATAAAAGTTACTCTGATTCATGCACCAGGAAATTGAAGGGCAAATTACAATCCTCCACCTTAGGAAATGGCGCTTCTTAGGAGGGAGGAATTGCATTCCTCATGCATTAACCGGGAGGTCATAGCATCTAATGAGGACCAAAGCTTGTGGAGAACTCTTAAATAAGACAGTAGATAGCTTGTTTCAGATAGTCTCGCAAATGTAAGATACAAGTTGTTCTGGACCAGAGAAACTTCTGGAATGAAAGCACCCTTACTCTCTCACCAAATAAGGCAAATAGGAGCTGCCATGGCCAGCCTGAAGGCTATCAACTTACCCTTCCACCTCTTAGCAGCCCATGGGATTTCCCTTTTCTATTCTTGAAACAGCCACTGCCCTCCAGCATGCTTGCACATCTTCGTCCATGCAAGATTTGTGAAAGTGCACTTGAAAAAGAGGTGATGTATTGTTGGTGATTTTCATTCTCCACTTGGCAGAACGCACAAGTGGACTGCATTGAACAAATCCATAGATTCTTTCAAGGGTTCTAAACCATTCACAAATGGCAAGCCGCAAATGAAAGTCCGGGAGTGGGACTGAATACACTTGGAGTGCCAGATAAGATTGGCCCAGTCACTTTGCCCTTCTCTGATCGTAAGATATGCCAACCTGATTTAGCAGAGAATTTGTCATTTGATGATCAGGTCCATATTACATTGTCTTAGTTATCCTATCAAGCAGTTGACTCCTTTGAAAAGGTTGACAAGATCAATTAGACCCATTTTTAGGACATTATACAAGCTTTTGTGTAGTATGATATTAGATTCCTGTTCATGGGACAAAGTAGAAGGGTCAACAGCTTGTGCATGAAGCCTCTTGAAAGTGTGTCACACATTCACTAAGTTGAAGGTGTTCCATGCATGAACAAAAATATCAGTATCATTATTAGTCGTAGTTATATTAATATTAGATATATCAGACAGTATGTATCGGTATTAGGTATATTAGATAAAAAAATTTTTAAAAATAGTAAGTTGATAGGACCGTATTGGTTGATATATTAGCTATATAGGCCGATACGGAAACATATCGTGATATTATTATGGTATCGAGATATATCGATGTCGAGGGGCCCTAATATTGATACATGTATTTGCATCAATGGTTCCATGTCATCATCATCTATGCTAAGTTGTGATCTTAATGGTATACTTTATCCCTTTGGTTTGTTGTCTGCCAAATCAACAATAGTCTGTGCATTCTAACATTGACATGAACGTCACAGACATGTTGTAAGGGAATTAATGTCGGAAGCACACATAGTTTCAACAATTTTTGGTTTCCAATGCTATGATCTCCTATTTAATCAGTTAAAACAATATATAAAATGTAAAGATTTGATCTTTACAGCCTATAAATGTAAGATTAAATTATTACAACATACACGTAAAATAAAATATGTAAGTTATTATAAAATATGCCGTTCAAATTAATGATAGCCAACTACTCAAGGGTTTGGTCTTTATGAGATCCACACAAGTATCCTAGACTTGTTGTGTCCTTTGATAATACTAGTTTTCATAAAATCAAAATTAGAACAACTATAGTTTCTCCTAATACCTATCCTAGTACTTTGTTGGATAACTACTACTACACTTAGAATATTGGGAGCATCCTTTGCCTACTTGTTTTTTTCGACACATACAAAAATGGAGGAAGAAAAATGAGGCACCTACTTACTTTATCCAACATATACAAAAATGGAGGGAAAATGATGCACCTACTTATTTTTTCCAACACACCTACAGAATGGAGGAGGAATAATGAGGCCACATAGCAAAGAAAAATTACTTCTATCATCACTTTATAATATAAGAATAACTCGATACCAACAAATGATAATTTTTCTATCACATAATCAAATTGGGAGAAGAAAAATGCAAGGGTGCAAAATCAAAGGAAATTTCCCTAAAAGGAGGGGGAGCTGGGCTGGTTTTGCTCCACATTATAGTAAACATTGGGTTGACTGTTCAGAATCTACATGGATTTATAGAGGAAACTATGGTCCCTCTTAATCTTTTCATTAAGGGGTAAATATGGGGCTAGTTAGTGCTTATCCTATCACATTATGAGGGAGAGGCTCTCTCATATTAAAAGTGAGACTTTAAGTCTCCCCTCAACTTTTAGTCGGGGCATAACAAGAACTGAAAATCCTTTTTAGTCCTAGAACGATCCAATTGTATGCTACCTTAGGCTCTTAAGTCATGTGTTAAATTACATCCACCTTTAATTCAATGCACCTCAAATACATTAACCTTTAAGCAATGAAATTTATATGCAACATTAAGTATTGGAAAAAGAATTGATTTTTGTACTTTTTCATTAATCACAAGTTTATATATACATGTTTATGTGGTATCATTTCAAAATCAAATCAACATCAAATCTTAGATAAATAAGGGAACATTATCAGTTATAATCAACTACTTCAATAATGATTATATAATATTGCTTGCATAATATTTACTAAATATATTCTTAACTCTTCCGCTTAAGTGATATCACACATGTCTAACTTGGATAGTGAGTATGGAATGGACTGGACTGGTTGTAACTATATGGGTCATTATATTTGCTAGCTGATTTGCAATCTTGATGCATGAAATCTTTATCATATCGGTATATGAGTCGCCTTTGATGTAGTTTCCGTTTAACTCCTCATACTTAGTTCGATTGGACTAAACCGGATTATTTCCAATATTAGTAGTTGTAGTATCACCACAAAAGAGCATCATCGTTGTTTTTGGGACAAAGCCAAGCTTGCCTAAAGTATTCTTAGCCAATTTAGCTCTATAATTGCAAGGTAGAACACATGGTACTCAACTTTTACACTAGACAATGCTACCACATTCTGTTTCTTGTGTCTCTAGGTTACCGAATTTCCTCCTACAAATAAAATACATCTTGATGTAGACTTCTATTATGTAGAAACTATAACATGATAGTGAAGTAGTAGCCTATTAATAATAATGAAAGGATAGACACAATATCATTATAATAAAATCTAGTTAAGGGAGTGTAAGAGAGTGCCTTGGCCTATAAATAGCCTTAAAAGTATAATGTGGGAAGCATGTAATGAATGATGAATGAAATGTATGAGTTCCTCACTAGTCTTGTGAGGTAATTCTTCCCAAGTCCCCCTTTCTCTTTTCCTTTTCTTCTCTCTATACCCGGCTCCACTATTTTCCTTCTCCTCTAATTCTTCTCTATTTCTTCTTAATTTCCTTTTGTTCTATTTACATTCTAGTCAATCCAGATTATTAGTGATAGGTATAGTTGCTAACGGTCCAAGAGGAAAGCCCGTCAAAGGATTTGGCTTATAATAAAATAGAGACCCAGTTGGCCCATATAGCCCAAAGTTGGTGGATGAGCTTGTTGGTCTTATCTGGACAGTTTACTTCCTCAATGAAGATAGAACCAATTCTAACCAACCGGAACAGACGGTTTCTTTCTCTTATTTGGCACAACGGACTCGGTTGCCAGTTAGGACCCTTCGACCGAATAGTATATTCTTATCCATTTGGGCGATTCCTTAGACGGTTAGTAGGAAAAATTAACTGTATCTAATTTCTATATAAACTCCTCCTTCCCAATAGGAAAAGGGGATAACGCTCAACTAAAAGCCTAAAAAGCTAGTAAAGGACAATCCTAAGACGCTTTAAGCGCACACACTTTCTCTTATTAAGATACTTTCTATTTAGTGCACATCACAAAATCATTTTTATATACATTTTCACTTTGCATCCTCTCTTTTCTTTCCACAAAGAAAGCTTACTGATTTGAATGTCGGAAGATATATAGGGAAGTGAGCCCTACCAATCCTTTGACCGTATATTTGTTGTGTTGCACAGGATCCAGATTCGGAGCATATGGAGACCGGACTTGTATCAAACCGATTGGACAATGTGAAACAATTCTTGGCTCCCTAATCCTTATAGTATTCTGGATCCGATAATGCATCAATTATATAACAACTTCCTATCCAATTTAGATCTTGCAAAATTAGAGTTGGTATAGTCCGTAATATGTAGATGTCCATGGGTGTTTTCTATAAAGCACAAATCATTTGGAACAATGGGCATAATATAGGCTAAACTGGTTGCGATACACAAGAGTTATAGGATTGACTACCAAGAGGCTTCTGCTTCTGTGGCTAAGATGGACATTGACAGTGGCATACTTTTTCTTATTATTAATTTCAATTGGCTATTGAGATAATTTGATGTGAAAAATGTATTTCTTTACAATGATTTGGTTGAAGTGTACATGATCCTTGTCTAGGATTTATTTGAAAATCCCGCTATTTTCCTTTAGTGAGGTAGCTTGACCATCTTCCAAGTAAAGTTCTTCTGTAGGGCTTTCATTTCGTCTACTAGGAATAGAAATAGAAGACAACTAAAGGGAAAAGGCAAGATAAAATTTAGATAGACGATGATCAAAGATAAAATTATTATGCGGATAAACAACATTAGAAGATTATTTTGAGATTCCAAGCCTATCATGTTCTTTTTTATTACATAGAGTATTTCCTACTGTGGTCCTTAGCCTGTAATTGCAAGGTAGTAGCTGTAGAATTTAAAAGAGGAGTTTGTACCTTAGGATTAGTCCTGGAAGTCATTCAATGATATAGTGATATCCTTAAGAGGAGTAGTGGAGCCTTGAGGAGACATGGTAGTAGTACTCTTGGTCCTTCTTGTATTACTTTGGTGAAGAATTCTGTCTGGCCATGGGATCTTGTGGTCTCCATATTCAAATTCAGTGCCATTTGTGGAAGATTTCTTACCCTGTTAGGAAATATCAGGTTCAGAAGATTCCTCACTCTATTTGGAAATATCATGTTTGGCTGCCATGAGTCAATGAGTTTGTGACTCCTTCCTCTGTTCTAAAATTCATGACTGATTTTC
The DNA here is from genome assembly GCA_025585075.1 of Nepenthes mirabilis. Taxonomy (NCBI): domain Eukaryota; kingdom Viridiplantae; phylum Streptophyta; class Magnoliopsida; order Caryophyllales; family Nepenthaceae; genus Nepenthes; species Nepenthes mirabilis. The sequence goes on along the minus strand of JAODPA010094155.1, from coordinate 43,341 downwards.
TTATGGGGGTGGAAGAATTTATTGCCCTTTTTGGAACTAAAGGAACCAATAAACACACTTGAGAGCATGAGGATCAGGGAGGATGTTTTTTTAAGGAACACCGTTCATGTGGCTGTTTGAATCTTTGATGCTTTCGGAGGAAGGCATCATGTCTATGAGGCATTGACAGATCCTTTGTGGCCTCATCAAGGAAGTAATGACATCTAGAATGTGATTGCGCTATGATGCTTTTTAGTTCAAACTAATTTGATCATTTTTTTTACATGTGATGAGTAGGTTTTTTTGTGAGAAAGGCCAACTTCTTTGTCATAGGACAAGAAAAAGGCAGTTCGACTAGGGAGCTAATGTCCCTTGGCAAGTAAGCAAAGGGCTTGAGAACTACAAGAACTCAATTGAGTTGAATGACTTTGTTCTAGAGGGATCATCATATTACATGAGTTCCCAATGATGGAAATGTGCATGAGTGCTCCATATAACAAGGTGTTTTATGATGACCCTTTGTGAGCAAGCTTCATGTTAGGCATGAGAACCTATTGATGGGGCGAGCATCAACTTGATAGCGAGTCCGATATTAGGAATTGATATATTGCTAGTTGCTTAACCAAGAGGTGTGGGAGCCTTGAAATTATTATGAATGATGCGAGACTACCTGAGGGGGGGTTTGACTTGCTATCTGGAGCATCTACTATGACACAACTAAGTATCCTCTAAATCTCGGTTAGCTGGCTATTAATGTTCAGGTGGAAAGATGAAACTTTTAGTATGTGCGATGACATTAATTGTGTTCGCTAATAATATAGGTATTATGCTTGTGCTAGCTTCTGTGGATGCAAGGGCCATATGGACTAACAAACTTCCTACCGACTTATCCACATTAGACCATCAAACATTTGACTATATGGAGTGAAATCTATCATTTCAGAAACCTATGCACCGAAATATATTTCATAATTTGTTGTATTTTCTGTAAGGGAAATCTAATGATGAAACAATATAATCTTTTGGAGTTGCATACAACAAAATATTGTAATATCATTGCGGTATTGGGAAATATCACCCTCCATACCAATACATATTGGCCGATATTTAAAATATCCATATTTCATCTATGATCACATTTTGATGAATGATGTAGGAGGAGCTGCTAGGAAGCACGGGTGTATCTCTTGAGTTGGCGTGTTGGTGCCGACATGAATGACACTCTCCAAATACTATATGGCATGCATAAAAAATGCTCGGATATGTTAAGGGTATTAAATATTTTTTGTATTCTGCTGAGGACAAGTGCAGACATGTTTTGGACTTGATGGGACATGTTCTGATATATTTAAGACATGTTGGGATATGTTTGGACATGTTTAGGACACTTGTTAAACATTGGACTAATTTTCAATTTCCAGAACAAGATTATGGGTTATTTGACGAAAATTGAATAAGTATTTGGGTTACCTACTCATTAGCAAAAAGTTCAAAGCATAAGGCCAAGATGAGAAAAATCAATTCACAATTAATCAAAGAGTGAGAAAGTCTGACAGAGTAGAGAAAGGAGTGACTGTGAGGTAAGCTCGAAGTAGTATTTGGTGATTTTGGAGGTGCTCGCAGCGATTGTTGGTGACAGATTTGGTGCTTGGTTGCTCTTTATTTGTTATCTGTAATAAATTTATCCATTGCATGTTTAATCAGAGCTCTAGCTTTATTTTTTGTTCTCTTCTTTTCCTTTTATTTTGTTTGAAATGTTTTTGTGTATGCCCTAACTCTGCTGATGTTGAATTTTTGCTCTTTCCTTTAGTCTGACTTTCTTGTTCAATCGTTGTTTGAATGCCTCTTGCATTTGTTTTAGCCCTTGCTCTCTTTGGCTGGAGAGGTCCTTTAAGTTTTCTCTCTCTTTCAAAATATTGCTGGGTGTTTAGTCAGATGGTCTCTTCTTTTTCATTGTTATTTTGCCGTGATCATTATCAAACCATGACTATAGGTTTGTTTTCCGTGTTGTGCTTTCTTTTGCTAAGTATAAGCAATTACCTTTTCCCTGAATGCTCTTGCCTAAATTGCTTGTTAGGAGTTTTTGCTTATAACTAAATATTTTAGGGCAATTAGAAAGTACAAAGTGGAGTATTGATTACTAATTTCATTTATAATAATGTTGACCAATTATTTATCATATCAATAACTTTGAAATTTTGTTAATCTGTGCTCATTATGTTGTGTCCTAAGATGTGTCCCGATGTCACTGTTGAATCGTATCTATGTTTTGTGTTGGTGGCCATGATTCTTAGAGTAGTAGTCATTGTGAAAAGATTGACTATAACTAGAAGGTCTTTCTCATAAGTTGAATTTTCCATTCATGCATCACTGAACTTTTTACCATTGAAAACAATTAGATTTCCTTCCTGACTACACAGGCCTTCTGTCCCATTCTAAGCTATTAAAAGCAATTTCAAAAACCTTACGAAAGTTCGGGATCCTACTGATTGGCAACAATAGCAGAAAAAGCAAAAAAAAAAAAAAAAGAAAAAAAAAAGAAAAAAAAAGGCATAACAATAGCAGCAAGCAAAAAACAAAGCTTTACTTCCTACTATGTGAGGTCAACTATGTGAATTTTCTTCACTATTTGGCCTTATCCACTTATCCTAAAGCATCATAGTCTAACGTTTGAAGCATAATTGAATCCTTCTTTACTCACACTCTATGTTTTTCTAGTCTACTTACTTCCTTTCCCTCGTTTTTTCCCCCACTAATAATTAACTTTTTCCTCAAGAGGGCTTCATTTTGCCTCAAGTTATAAAATGCAATCCAGTGCACGAGCCTTCCAAGTCATGGGCCGTGGGGAATACCTATATTGTTGTTTGAACTCATGATTTCTAGATCACAATGAAATGGCTTTATTGTTGTATTAAACCTCATTCTCATTTAATCTACATTTCTAATGTCCAAATTATCCTAAGATTCATACCTTGTCTTTTTTATATTTTAGCTTCATTCCTCTGCATCTCAAATTTTAAATGTCCAAATTATTGGTTCTAGGTGCAGACTTCTATCTTGATAAGAATTCATTACTTTTTTTTATTTACACTACTACTAGTATTTTCATGTTTAGTTTCTTCTATATGTTGGGTTTTTGAGTTACCAAAAAATTCAACTATATTATATAGCTTCTTTGTGGCAATCCTATAAAGGCCTCTCTTGAATTTCGAGGAATTTGATGGCATACTCCAAATGCATTCTTTCTTTAACCAGCATGCCTTTGTTACATGCATCCCAAGCTTTGCTAATCTCATAATTTCTTTTCCAAATTTTTGATACAGAGGGACAAATTTATTGTTTTTAGGATATATTAAGTAATTTTAATTTGTTCATTATTCCATGCAAAATTATTGTAATTGCATTTGCTGCACCCCACTTTTCATCCTTATCTCAACCTTTTCTAAAATGAAGCACATTCCTAAGTTCTTAATCTGGCTCTACTGTTACTTTTTCAGCCTCAAAACAATAGTGTTAACTAACAATAAAACTAAGAAACAACATCTTGAATACCACTCCTATTCTTGCTCTAATTTCATTGAATACAATATCTTCAGGAACAATACATGATACAGAACCTCATCATGAATGTCTTTACTAAGTTGATCCATAACATGGCATATAGTTAAGGACAATTGTTAACCCTTGATCGAAACTAATAGTGAAGTTAATAAGCCTATATTGTTGGAGAATAAGTGGTTTTTCTTTCTACAGTTTTCAAAGTAGTTCTCAGTTTGGTATAAATGTTCTTGTTGCCATCAACATAATACTATCTACTTTCTTTTCTTAAGTTGGTCGAAACATTTCACTGGATATTCTATTATAAACATCTGTCAAATCCCTTTTTCAAATCATCAAATCCCTTATCAATATTCTCGATAGATATTTGCCTTGAATGGTTGATCCTTTGACATAATGACAAATTGATAATTTGCATGACTCGGGTGGTACGTTTGGTTTGAGGTATGTTTATTCATTGGCAACCTAATTATCTAAGGAAAAAAGTAATACCATGTTTGGTTATATTTTCTAGTGGTAATATGTTATCCCATCGAATATTTATTCATTGCCAACCTAATCCTCTAAGGAAAAAAGTACATCATGTTTGGTTATATTTTCTAATGGTAATATATTATCCCATTGATATAAATAATAATACTATGTTAGTGGGATCTAAACTCACCCCCCCCCCTCTTGGATTTATTTTTTCTATTCCTATGGAAATAAATCATCCCACCCACTTTTAGGCGTTACGTGAAATGATTTTTCTTTTTAACTTGGCATTTGTCAAAAATAAATTTATTTTATTAGACATTTTAGAAAACAAATGTGAAAATATAATCAATTTACTAGTAAAGGTAAAAAAACTAAATTATATACCTATTTAGGTAATATTCATTACTTATTCCCACATTTATTCATCCATACCAAAAAAAAGAGTGAAGTGGGAATAAATATTTATTCCTACTAACCAATTGAAGGATTATATATTTTTAACTTTATTTCTACCAATTTTATTCCCAAGTATTATTTATTCCATTCCTACCATATTCCTTTCCATCTAATTTAATAGACCATAGTAGTCTAGTTGGTTCTGGCCCTTTGGACCGAAAGTCAAGTTCAATTCTTCCAGTACAATCACCAAAATTTGTACTATATTCCTTTAAAAATATAGTCACTAGTGTGCTTCTTGTCCATTCATTTAGCGTTCTTTTAGTTATTATCTTATTCGTAGACTGTTTAAATTGATCCTCCATGATATCTTAATTATTTCCTGACATTTATAGCAACAGGTTGCTATCTTATCCCAAGGTTTCCATTTTTTTCACTTTCCTTTTATCTCATATTTAGCTGTGTCTCATTTTATCAATATATGTGTTTTAATTTTTTTTTCCTCATTATTATTCACATTTATGCATTCTAGTGGTTTTTTGAAATAATTTATTCATCTTCTACTAATTCTTGCTCTATTTTTGGGGGGTAACTCTTATACTACTAGTATTAGGTTTTTATTTTCACTTTTAGCCTTATTTCTGGGACAAAAGCCATTAAGTGAAGCCAATAATGTTGTGGTGGCAAAAATATGCACAATATTTCACTCTGTGTGATGAGATGCCATACAAGTTTAAAAATTTAAATGATGCTACCAGGAATGCAAAATACACTACACAATGTGAAAGTAATATGGTTGGAATGAGTATTTGGTCAGAAATAAATTGAACCTAATGAAATTTGCTAAAGATTTTGGCTGAAACATCACTTGAGTTGCGATTCTCACTTGAGCATGTTCGAGCATTAATCCACCTCCAATTCACATACCTGTTATCCACCTCTGCTCAGTTCCTTTGAGTGGATATAATTAGAAGTTCACTTTTACGATGCCTCCTCAGGGGTTTGCTAAGATTTGTGGTGCTCAGCTCCTCAATTCATAGTTTCCATTGTCCATCCCTTTTGTTATTGTCCACACTATCATTGTTTTTAGCTTTTATACAAACACATATAGTAAAAATACTCCTCAAATCTTTTTTAACAATAAGAATATCCACTATAACTAGCTAAACCCTCAAATTTCTCTTATCAGATATTCCATTTAAATAACCAAAGAAAACTTTATCCTTGCATAATTTTTGAATAATCAAAATCATGGATGAATAATTTATTTGGAAGTGAACGGTAGCAGCATTTAGGGTGAACCTTACTACACCTTTATCTTTAGCTTTGCCCGGCTTTTACTGTGTACCTTCACCTATATCTGCTCGTCTATTTTATACTATCCAAACCATGATTATACATGGGTGACTTGGGTGTATCAATGTAGTGGCGGGGGAAGTTGCCTAAGCTACAAATGACTTTGCACCTATTTGTTGTTGTTTGCACTTGGCAATGAATTTCTTGATTCATTCATGCAGGATGCCGAAGGTGTCCTTGTTGCAAATATTGGAAGCTACATGGGAGGTGTAGACTTGTGGCATAATGAGGATGAAAATTATGATAATTTTGGTCCTCAATCCATGCATGATAAAGTTCTGGAAGTTGTGAGCATATCAGGGACGTGGCATCTTGGAAAGCTTCAGGTAAATCAGCAGTTGCTTCTCTCTGTCCTGATAACCACCAAATCTGTTCTTTTGAAACCCGAAATACAAAATAAGAATGCAACAAGATAAAATGGAAAATTAATTATTATTGGTGAAGAGTTACTGCTTATTTTGCCATTGCAGTCAATCATGCTACTTTACGTGGACTCTATTTACTGCTAGTCTGCCAGCTACGTGGATGAATCCTGGTTGAGCACTTCTTAGTTATGAATTTTTTTTGGACCTCTGTTTAAAAATGTCCATGGGGCATACCTTTCTTTAGGTCCTTTATGCTTCATTGTACTGTAACAAAAACTGGGGAGTGGTCTGTTCAGTAGTGGAAATCCGTGAATTTTCTGTAAAATTATTCCAGGACAACAAAAAATTTGGAAAATGTGTTCACAATTTCACAGTTTTCTAGAATTTTCTAATGGTCATAAGGCTAAGTTTTCCATAATTTTCCACAATTTTAGATTGTGAAATTGTTATTTTATAAGCTTAAAAATGTAAATATATGTAAAATTTGAAGTAATAATCTTAATAAATAATGAAATTTAGATTCAATTTCATAATCAATTTTGTTTATATATTTTGTTTTTAATCCTCTTTTTTTCATTTAGTTGTATAATAGTTTGTGTGTGTGTGTGTGTGTGTGTGTGTTTTTCAAACACAAGGCCAAAAAGAGGTCTGAAGTCTGATCCCTGGGACATTGAGTTTGTTGCAATAGAAGCAGGTTTCTTGACAGCATTCAGCTTGGTTAGGCTTGCCTACTCCAGGCTGCATTGTTTATTTCTTTGTTGATAAAATAATGGAATACATAATGAATTATATGTGTAGTTCTTGTGTCAATCTTCTTAGTCTTTATTGGCTCAATGGTTTTCATTTTTTTTTTTTTTGGTCGAAGTTATTTGTTCCGAAGTTTCTCAAAAGGCTAAACACCTCTGGGCTCTTATGATCTCTTTTGATGTTTTATTTTCCTTTATTTGCTGTTGGGGATGGGGGATTCCTTAGCCTGGCTTTCAGAAATGCCAAACAAGGGAGTGCTTGAAGTGTTTCTACCTGATTTGGATTTTTAACTTGGTCATTAGAGGCTTATCCATCATAATCTTGCTGAAAATTCCTTAGATATGTCTAATGATAATGTCTTTCTTTACTTCCATGTATAACTGCCAAGGGAGATTAGTTGTGAACCTCAGTACTTGGTTGAAGAAAGGAATTTTTAGTAACCTTTCCTCTGATATCTGCCTAATTTCACAAAGTGATCCTTGATTTTCTTACCTTTCTTCTATTTAATTGTTATCCTCTGCTTAAGACCAGGATCTTTTGGACCCTTGGAGTAGTGAGGCAGATACTTTGGGCACCATGCCCTAGTCAACAGTTAAAATATGCAGCTTTGGTTGATTAACATGACTGTTAGGACAGCATGAGTCACTTGAACTTCAACTTAGTTTTGCTTATTCAGATGAATAAGTCAGATCATGAACACAGTTCGCATTCTATATTGGCTATCAAGAATGAGTTCACTTTTAGTTTGCATAATCATTGTTTTTGCAAAGTGTCTCCCATCTTCTTTCAAGTTAACTATAGCTTTTGAGAGATGTTCTGTTGTGTGTTTATAACATCCTTACTCTTGAATGTTTTGTTAACTTTTGATGTTGGCTGGAGCAGGTAGGGCTTTCTCGAGCTCGAAGGCTTGCACAAGGGAAATCAATTAAGATCCAGTTATTTGCTGGGCTTCCTATTCAGATAGATGGTGAGCCATGGTCTCAGAAACCATGTGCATTATCCGTATCTCATTATAGCCAGGTTCTCCTTCCTTACATCCCCATCAGGCTGACACATAAATTTGCATGCATCTGTATATCAGATGCACGGTTGCATGCATCTTTGTGAATACAATTTTCCTTCTTTTCTTTACCTTTCCTCCTTTGAGTCAGACAGGTATACATCCTTCAGGATACATCTCTTAAATGGGAAATTTATCAGATGCTAACTGCTTCCAGTAGGATACTCTGTGATGGTCCAGAAATTTGGGCTATTATAGAAGCACTTGGGAATTTATACTTGAGAGGGGATGGGAGTTCCAAAGCAAAGCTATTTGACATTTCTGTTGCAACCGACCTTGCAAAAGCATCCTAGACATAGAATCTTTTCAATCCATTGCTGGTCTGAATGTGGAAAATAAGGAGATAGCATCTGCTTGCAAGTGGTAAAAAATTGTGATATCTTTTAAGAATGCCTTGTTACTAACAGAATATCCTTGCTTTCTGGTAGGACACAGATTTTTGAGGGAGCAAGTTGTTATGGTCCTGTCAAGAGATGATGATCCACTGTTGATTATCTTAATGCAACAAAATATTTTTGCTAGTTTCCGATAAACAAACAATAGTTGGTAGCTTTGATAGGTAGTGCCGTGTTCTAAAATTAATCAGCAACAATCAACACTACTGGGAAAAAAAAAAAAAAAGAATACCATATTGTGTTTGGTAGACCACAAAGGGGCAAAGTAATAAATGATTCCAAGATAAGGTATATGATATGTGCAGACTCCAAGACGGGTTTTCAAAAGGTGCAGGTCATTAGATGTGTACTTTGGTTTTTTGTACAATGATACTGGAAAAGACAACATTCTTTTCTTCAATTAATGAACTTATATAATCCACTTATATTATTACGTCAACTAGTGTTCATCCTCCTGTGAGGACCACTGCCTGTCAGATCCTTGTGATCACCATGGAGGGGACATCTAGGTAATATTCTCTGTAGAACTGATGGTTTGCGAGAGGAGAAAAGAGCTGTTAGGGAGTTTCCTCATGAAAAGTGAAATAGAAGACCCAATTGCATAGCATGTGATATAGCAGGTTTGCCTGGACTAACAAAAAAGAGGTGGTCGTATGATTCTTATCTTCCATGGCATAGCACACAGTTTATGGGACTATCAATATAGTGTTTGATGCGACCCATAGTGTTAAGATGCTTCCTAATACCAAGCCATAACTGAAGCATTTGAGGAAGTATTACTAGGGAACAACACCAGCTTATCCCACTTAACTTCACAGCCTCTGGTTGAAGCAATCTCCACTCAGATTTCATAGAAAAGGTTCCTGGAGATGTAAGAGTCCAAGCAGGAGTATCATCCCTTCATGGGTCAAGAGGTAAAGTAGACATAAGTTCCAAGATTACTCAAAAGTATTTAATTCTTTTTACAGCTTTCTATTGGTTATGAGGTTCTACTGTCCTTTCTTTTACCTTTTCTAGTAAGGCTGATATCCATTTAGGTTGGAATTTTTGGGGATGGTTTGGTAAGATGACTTTTTGATGGTTTTCTAACGCCAAAGGTTTGGCATCTTTTGGTGGTAACCTTGGGCACTGTCCTCGGCTTTCCTGTCATGGTAAGACTGGTTACGTTTAGGTTGAAATTATTGGAGTTGATGTGTTTGGATGAATTTTTGGTGGTGTCATTTGGCATTGTGCCTTGGCTTGGGTCCCTTACTGATGGATTCTTTGCTTCTTACTGGCCACAATAACTAAGGAGGGAAAAGAGAGGAGGGAGGAGACCATTCAACATTTTTTATGAAACAACTATGTCCATGAGAAATACCTTCCACAACTTTTATTTTCTTGCCTCTGAAGCTCTACTGTTCTGTTTTTATTGTTTCTCTTATGTTGCTTTTTGTTGTTTTTTTGGAGGGGGTTGGGGTGGGGTGGTAAACCGGATCAGAAAAGTAAATGAAGTAATGAACAGAGCTCGGATGAATATGGATATTTTTTTGGTTTTGCTTAGGTTGCCAATTGGTTGGGTTTGTGTTGGGAGAGTCAAAATCCAAACCTGAACTGATTCTTTAAACCCATAACTCAAATGCAACCCATCATACGCCAAGGATAGAAACCCGCTAATTTGGGTTATTTCCAAATCCAAACCCAACAAAAACTATTATTTCCTCTTAAATAAATAAATATATATA